>LUCM01004381.1:311225-349652 GCA_008360955.1 Fasciolopsis buskii | reverse complement strand
AGTGCACTGCGGCACAGTAAACACGACCTTTCAACTTCAGTGAAATATCAGACCGACGCCACAAGTGCTTCAGTCAAACGTAAGCTGCCCGAACCTTGGATATACGTGAATTTACCTCCACTGCCGAGCTACCATCGTTCGACACGCAGCTACCAAGGTAGGTAAAACGGTTCACAGTCGTTATTTCCTCTCTATCAAGTATCAAGTTCGGCGCTGCTGTCGTCCAGTCTTGTAACAGCACTTTGCACTTTGAAGATGCAAAGCACATGCCCCACTGAGAAACCGATCTCGACAGTCTATCTAGTGCGTATTGTGCATGGTGAAATAAATGAAATATAGTAGAAAATCATCGATAGGGTAAAAATTCGAAGAACTTCAAAGGTTTACATTGAAAGAACGCTGCGATCTATTTGATGCAGCCATTTCAAATCGGTTATTCATTATTCGCACCAAACATCCGTAAATCGGGGCAAGCTATTGCTCGTGCCCACTGTATTTTTAATCAAGCTGACCTACTCGTGAGGTAAACTAACAAATGATGTTTCCGGTGATTCTACCGACTGATCGGTCTCATCAAGTCCAGACTTGTTCATATGGCCCATTCTTAGGGATTGTTTTAATATAAGAAGATAGCAAAGAACCTAATGTATCTTTTCCATTGCTTAGTTGTAATAAAAAATAGATGCCACTAGTTGAGGTTACATCCACAAAGTGATGAATCGGACCTCCGTTCTGGTCTACTTAATTATTCACCATTTTAAATTTATTGCCACCAAGAAGAACAAAATTGTCCCGAATTTGGCCACCATATTCTTGAATGTTGTTTGTGGATAGCCTCGGCACTTGAAGGGTTTTCATAGTGACAAATTCTAATTTGTATCATACGGCTGTCAAGTGGTCAATATCCCGACATTCTGTTCTCAAGTCTTAACACTGTCGTCCACCCTCTCAACGGAACTACGGCTCCACCCCTAAAATCTTGCACAATCAGTACATGGCAGATAAAAAATCACGGTTGTCATTTTGGTTATACTGATCGACAAGAGTACAGTGTTTCTTCAGAATAGGAAAACTTCCATAAAAATGTCACTATAATTCCGGTTTAAATAATAAACCTTTTTCACATCCGTTTTGCAATCATTTTCATGATTAAAAAGATGTCAAATACCTGCACTGCACTTAAATCGACTTTGCTAACGTGTGACAATTAAACTTAGCCTTTCAAATGACCGTAAAACACTAGACGGTCCGTATTAGCTAGTCAAGTGTAGCTTACCCGCCTTCTAAGCTCTAGCAAAACGGTCCAGGGAAATTCATCATTGCCTGCTTATTGAAGGATTGAAAAAATATAATTTGGCCAACAACCTCGTTTTCAGTGATTTGTAATAATGTAAAATCGCGTCACAACCTATCTGACAAATTTCAGAGGATTCGATCAGTTGGACAAAAGAACGACAAGAATGCGATCAATGATGACAGTACACGTTCATTCGGTTTGAGATCACGAATGCTATCACCCGCAATTGTCTTCACCATTTTGTTGTTTAATTACTCTTAATCACTGAAATCCATGAAACATATTGTAGTGCAATGACGTGATTCAAATCGATGAGAATGAGCTTGTACGCCAAATTCTTGTCTCTGTGCCCACAATGAAATGTCACAGACGTCATAGCAGCAGCAATTGATTACACATTTTTGCTTTCCATAGTTTATCGATCGGATTAAACTTGGCTTGGTTGGTCGTACACGTACGGTAATACACGGATACACCTGAATTTCTGGTAACGAAAATGAATTTTTAGTTTAAATCCCTCAGTGACCATTGCTAGTAAAACTTGGACTAACGTCCTGCCTTGTCGAGGGCATGAGAGAGTGAAAACCTCCAAGGTCTTTGGTTTAAAATTCCGTTCTAATCATTTTACTGTAACTGGGACACAGCCACGTCGAATTTCAGAAATGAATCAGCACTCATTTTGTCTAATCGATTTTTCTATAGACCGATGGCAGTGATATTAGGTAGTCCATTTGAATTTTCTTTCTGAGCTTCCCCAGAACATTTTGAGTGTCGTAATTTGGCTTACTTCCAGTTGATTCAGAACCGTGCATCAATGAATGCTGGTTTGGACTCAAAATCTGAATCTTATAAGCAAGCGAAGATTTTGAAAAAAGTATATATTTCATTAGCCAACAATAAATTTTGCTCCTTAAACTAGGTGTTCGTTCGTCATTTTGCATATTCAACTAAAACATGAAGATTGCTGCGTCGGAATCACTTAAACTAGATTGCATTCCTATGACAGCTTCAGTATAACATCATCACTTCGATTCTACGTACGCCATAAAAGAATTTAGTGTTGTTCAAAGCAGCTCCACATCGTGTTGACGCAGCCTTACGACGCTGATGAATTCTCAAAATATTGCAATGTGAAGATCAATGCAAGAATTGCTGATTTTGTTTTCACTTACTGACTACAGCTGGCAACGAAAAACAATGCAAGTGAATGTATGGTTTTATCAAAACTGGAAGCGATCAATGTGCTTTTAAGACTGGACCAATGGCGAATCTCGTTCTGTAAATCAACAGGACTAGAAGTTTACAGTGGTTATCTGGTGGGATATTATCTGTCAGACCTTCTCGGATAAAGCATAAACAAGCTATCACATTCGTCTTGAGTCAGCTGACACTTTTTTATCCGCGCTCTTGCACAATCGAAATTCGTGTTGAGATAATTATTAGCATTCCAGAGCAAGAGAGATCGTTCACTTCCGGCGACAGCCAATTTCCTTCTGGAAGAATGCAGTCACCATCAGCGGTGCATACACAATCTTGGATACAAAATATTAGTTAGAGGTCAAACTCAGAAACAACGTCGTTAGCGTGTCCGTGCTGACCTTGGAATTCCAGTGTATCCTTATTCCAATTCACACCATCGTCAATCACTTATAACCGCATGATCCCAGAAACTGACAGTACGCAGTTGAGTTTGAACGGCAGTAGATGGTATACATTCACTTATGCACATACGTCTATAGTGACGCAAAGCTTGCATACGGATCAGTGGTTTGGTATAGTGCCAAAAGATTGGCAGCTAACATGGACATTTTTGAAGACAACAACAGTCTGTAGTTGTACAGATAGCACCGCTTTCATCCAACCTGTGTGTAAAATTATGTAGACTGTATCGAAAATGCGTGATTTCAGGACACTATGGATCATAATAAAATTTCTTCTACAGAAGAGTTACTAGACGTTAGACACGTATTATTTATCGAACCAGCAGTTGTGCAAAATCCTAATCCAACTTGCGGTGAATATGACGTTTTGAAGTTGTTTCGTCCTATGCAGTAAGGCGAATTACTTTCTAAGTAGATATGATGATATCAATCAATGATTTGTTGAGATATTTACTCTTAACGGAGACCGACGTTTTGCTCATGCTGTTTTGAAGCAATCTGGGTCCGATTTGAAATCCACTAGCAATCTCACAGAAGACATCTGATGTTGTTGCTGCGCTAACATAATTTAACTAGCCCGATACAATCTGTAAAGAACTGTTAAATTAGGTAAATGGAAGGCACAAAAGGAGGAGATTAGGTAGGCAGTAATTATGAGCACGGTCCAGGTGCCCACTGTGGCAAATAAACAGAAAGCTTGTTGTTTCTAACTTGTAATAAAACGGATCTAAAAAATCCGCCTAGGAGTTGAGAAAAGATTATCCTAAATGGGTCCAACAAGGCATTGCTTCTCATCATGGCTAAAATTTTGCTTCCGATGAATGATTGATTCGTCAGAGGATTTATCGAACTTCTAAAGATTAGTCTAAGCTGATACATGTAAAACGCTGTCCAAAAATGTTCCATTATACTGTGGCTGATCACTAATCAAGCAGTAATTTGTTCACAGCATATTTTTTGCATCACCTGGTCTAATTCGGAGAACTGATATGTTAGAAAGCAATAGTCTGGCATGTAGCTTCAACTGTTATGACCAAAGATCGGTAACCAAATACGCTTTGGTATTATGTAATGTATTGACGAAAGAGAAAAATATCCAAAGACAACCGGGAAACCACATTTACGGTTGTACGGTTTGCACTAACGCAGCTGGGGGTTAGCATATGTGTACTATGCATAAGATAACGAAGATGGTTTTCTCTAGTTTTGAGTAAACAATTTGCCGTTTCTGTCTAGCGCGAATTTTCCACACAGTTCGCCTCGCACTGCGACATAACGCTTTAAGTTCGAGTCCCGTGAGTCAAGGTGATCACATCACATTAAGCTGCTTTTGACCCGGTCCCGTCCAAAACTGCAAATCCTACTGGTGCACATTGTGGAAGTGGACCACACAAGTTTTGAGCTATTTTCGCCGCAGATTAATGACCATCGAGGTAGACCGCGAACCCAGTTAGAAGCACAACGTTTGCCTTACCTAGATGATCGTATCAACAACGAACAGAGACCAGCAGATAAGGCAGGCCCTTCATCGAACTCTAAGATCGATGAGCGTTTGTATCTAATCAAACAGGTGACTAACTTAGCAGCAGCTTTTGTTTGCGGTGCTAGATCCGGTATTCACCAAAGGCGCTAAAATTCTCAGGAGTCTACGAGGCGGGAGAACGCAAGCTGCAGACTTGTAAGGATCTGAACAATATGAGACGGCATCTATAAAGTGAATTTAAAAAAGCTTCTGAGGGATTGCGAAAAACTGTGAATTAAATTTTCCAAAAAATAGAAGTAGCTGCCATTTCAGGCAACAGTCAAAAGCTGTTTTACCTTATTCTTGACACCGGTAGGCGACGATGTTCGGCAGGGAAATCGTACGTGACAGAAATGGAGGGATTCATCGTGACAAAGAGGGAAGACTCGATTGTTAAGCCGAACACCTCAAGGAATGGTTTAGATGACCGCCGGCTTACGCAGTTACCCCGACAATGAGAAGTGCGTAACTTGATCCTCTCATGAAAATGGTAGGAAAGACAAGTCTTCAATCACTGAGGCGTGAAAAAGCGGTCGACCTCGGTGAATATTTCCCAATTTTGTTCAAACTGGGTGAAGACACTCCAGGTGAATTAAATACCGTTTTGCTCCTTGAAACTGGAAACAAGAAGTTTATCGTTTTCATGAGGCGACTAACTGACTGTACCCATCTTCAGGAAAGAAAGATGCTATTACTATAGTAATGTTTGTAAGATCAGTTTAATTCTAGTTAATTCCAATGTGTTAGTCTGGACATTGCTGCGCCGTCTGAAACCAGATCGCGGGAGGACCATCGGCGAAAAGTAGGCGGGATTTCTCCCAGGTCGAAATTTCATCGATCAGACTTTTAGCTCTCGGTGATTATGTGACTTGTGGTACATTCACTGCCGCCGAAAATCATGTTTTCCCTCCAACTGAAAGGCCATTTTGACTCCATCTACCAAACACCATTATTCAATACTGATTACTGGAAAGGTACACCAGAAAAATTTGTGAATCTTCTGCGATAATTACAATTGCATGGTTTTGGCAGCGCAACAGTATACAATGATCTATGGAGTTCATCAAAAACGACCACCGGTGTTCGACGAGGATGCCAATCTCTCCATTCTTGGTTAACTTCGTCATCAAGAAGATAATGGAGGATGCTTTAGAAGGTTTGAGGATGTTGTCGCCAAACTCGAAAATGATGAAAAGCCATGCGACCTGTAATAAGCAGGCGACCGTGTATGCTCGTTCCACTGAATGGGAAATGCCCAACTTGCACTGAACAGAGTGGAAAAATTGAGGTTCCGTTCAGCAAAGTACTGTTACAAGGTTGGACAACAGTGATACCAAATTTGAAACTCGAAGACGAACTAGCCACCGTAGACCATTTCAGTTATATTTGCAGCTAGTTGACAAAAGACGTTAACATTCTGGTAGAGGCAAATACACAAATATCCACGGTTCGAGCAATGTATGCTAGACTGAAGCACTTGTAGAGCCAACTCGATATATTTCGTTGAAGTTGAAAGGTGGTGGGTACTGTGCTGCAGTGTGCTCACTTCTCTTGTGTGGTTTTTAGACCTGACGTTTGAATGCTGAAAACGTTCGCCGCTTCAGCCATTGATATCTCCGTAACATCGCCGGAAATGGATCGAACAAAGTCGTAAACAATGCCTATATTAGAAATGCAGAACTTTGTACCATTACAGAAAATACCTTGTCAGAAAGTATCCAGTTTGGGCTTCGTTTGCCAAGTCACGCGGTGCGCAAGGCAAATAGACCTATCACATCGTGGCCTATTTACTGTTCCTCTCACGAAGTGGAAGAAGCTGCGTGGAGATCAACAGACGATACAGCAGTGAGTAACGGTGAAGCAGGTGTTTGACATCCTTCTGGTTTGGTCAGTTTAATCTGGGTTGTCTGGAGACACTGAAGCTGAGGTTCCAGTACTTGACTGGATCGCAGTCGACAGCCGGTTGTTCGCAGTGAGACTTCGAGGTTCATGAACAGTAAATAGCCACCGCTCTGACAAATGTAACTTCTTTGTTGTCTCAGCAAAATCGCCAAAAGATTGCATCACAAATGCAAACGAGGACACTCCTATCAAACGCTCCACGAAATCTTACCAATATCAAGGCGGGGTGACATCGTAGTTCTACAAGGTATCCTGAAACTCTAAGTAAATCGGCTGTATTTTAATGAGGTTCATCTGGTCTCGATTCCGATCGTTCTGAAAGGGAGAACAGTCGTTGGCTTTGTGCTCAGACTGTTGATTGGTTCTCGCCAATGAGAGCTTCAGACTTTCCAATCGCCGGTACACCATCTGGCGTCTGGCTCTTCGAGTCAGCGGTGGACCCAAATCGACCACATAGCTATTAATTACAAATGGCGGGGTCGTCTGCATGACTGTTGGTCGTAATGGAGCACCCCCCTCGATTCCGATCACGTGTTAGTTTGCACTAAGCAGTCCAGGTGGTTTGGTGGGCGCTCAAAATGCATGATGAAGCATCGGCCAGATTGCGCTAAGCTATCTGATCCGACCCGCCTGTCAATCTCTTGGAGTGCATTGGCTGAAAAGCTAGTATTGCTCCCATTTCAAAACATCATCGAGCACTGATGGACTATCCAGAATGCCTTGCATTCTACTGATTTAAGGTTTTTTGTGGCCTGGCCAGACTCGTGGCACCTTAGATTTCTTGGCTGAGATCACCGACGCCTGGTGACTCCTGGCTTCAACCTCAGGAATGGTGTATAATGCTACAGTTTTTAGTGTTTTCTACATTCGCAAGACTTTGGTCTATCTGCGTTGAGGATGCCCGAAAACATTTTGTTTTTCGGGGACCGACTGTATCCGCGCGAAACATTGGTTTATTCTGTTGGGAACATCAGTTGACCAATGGTGAGGTGCATCGTCTTGTGTTGGGCGCAGGGGACCGGTCGGTCTTTCTGGCTTGAGATAATCACTGTACTTCGCCCTCGATTGCTTGGACACCTATTGCGTATGCCTGCCCACCGTGTACATTTTCATGTTATTTTGTACGTGCTGAGCACGACTGAAAGAAGCAACATGGGAATCAGGCTGACTTGAGGTAGATTTATAGAGATGTTAGTTTCTGCTTTGGCCTTGGTTGGTGCTTCCCGCCTTCTCGGTTAGAGTCCAGGAGATGGAAATAGTTGTTGGTTGGATACGCTGAGAGATATGACTCAGAATCAAAGTCAGTTTCGCGAATGTTGTGTGACCTGTCTGTAAAACTCGTCCCAAGAACAACCAATAGATCGTAAAATGTGTACGGTGAAGACACGGAACAAAGATTTGGTCTTTTCATAGAGTTTGTTTTGATATTTCTACTCATCCCTTATTTGCACAACTCTGTTAAATTTCAGTTTGGCTGGTATGCAATTTAACCACATGCTTTATTTCAAGCCGGGATCTCATCCTATTCAACAATTAAATCCTTTATATCTAATTAGGGTGACAAGAGATTAATGTCGTATTGCCTACTATTATGCGCTGATCACTTAGCTGTATATGCTTCGGATTTTATTGCAGTTTAGCTATGATGTTTGCGTTAAAGAATTAAATTCTGACGAGATTAAGTACGGGAGAGAGACTAATGTAAAAAAAATATATACGTCACAGCCTTGTTTCAATAACTAAGTAATACACAATAAGAGCTAGTAGATTAGCGTCATGTGACATTACTTTTACGAGATGCGAGGCAGTATTTCCATCTGCATGAATTTCTAGAGTTAAGGACTAGTATTGATTATGAACGAAAAAAAAGGATAACATCCGAAGTAGATAGTCAAGGATGTGGAAGACGTGTAGAATGAAAGTAGGATAATCATACCAGAGTATTTGATTGTTGTAGATAATCAATGGAAAGTGAAAAATCAAGTTAGCATCTCACAAGATTTACAAAAGAAAAAGAAAATGACATAGTAGCGAGCCAACTGTCGCACACAAGCAAAGAGACCGCTCCTTTTAATTCCACCCGATAAATAGCATGATTAAGAATCAGGCGTCGCCTGAGAAACACAGACTGGACCGTGCAGCCGGCCTCCCAAAAAAAAATGCAGAACAGACATAAGTGGAAAGCAAAAAGAAAAAAAGGGGGTGAAAAATAAAAAAAAAAAATAAAGAAAAAAAATAAAAGAAAAAAAAAATAAAAAAAGAAAATAAAAAAAAGAAGAGGAGCAATACTGAAAACAAAATAACAAAGGAGACAAAGAGTAACAACAGAGAAAGGGAGAGAACAATGAAGAAGAATGGTGGTAGGGGCCAAGTTCGCGCGATAACTGTTTGTCTGTAGCAAGTATCCTTTTTAACGATCGCCGATTGGTGACGAAGAACTAGATAGAAATACCATCGACAACTGTTCACGGTCGGCTGTCATAAATGAGTCCTTCCCGTCTCCAGCTGGTATGCTGGAGGATCTTCTTACGTACTTAACAACGCGGAGGAGAGAACTTATCAGCCTACTACCATATTTCACACCGTTTGTATGCATGGTGTCATCACTCGTTAATATCTACGCCGTTTCTTACACTCAGTTTGGGGGAATGCAAAGCGGTACACGATACAATGAGCGTACGTTTACCATAAGACATAAACGTGACCAAATCCTACAGAATTCTATGCTTAAGATATTGAATGTTGCTGTGATGAAGGACTGCTCTCTCAAACCAGGTACCCAATACTATCGATTTAATTTGACTTTGTTTCACGGCGTCGCATTATATGCCATCAATCTTAGCAATACTACGCAAACGTCGATAATCGAAAACCTCTAAACGACGAAAATCTCCCACATGCAGACTCCATGTCTCGCGATCATACTGCAAACTGACACGCTTTCGGGCACGAATTAACCCTTTCAACTTCAGTGAAATATCAGTTGAAACAGCCATCGATGGTTCAGCCAGGCGTATGCCACCTGAAGCTTTGGACACAAAAAATATGTAAGTCACTTATAAAATCTGTGCTTAACCATCCTTTAGCCAAAAGCACTCCGAAGGGCATAGAAGAAACGACTGAGCAACGAGCTTTAGTTAAACTTTCCCAGATTCGAGAATCAATTTTAAGGGACTATTGTCGCATCATTCTTGTCAAACACACGCTCTTAGCGCCAAATGTCAGTTGGTTGAAGATTGGAAAAGAGGTGGATTATCGAGGTCCTCATCGGTTGACACAATAACTACTTCATCGCCGTACTTATTTCAGCATCCTGGAGTGACTAAGAGCGTGAAAAAAGGTCCTGTCATACACCAGTGAAGAAGAGCCAACAGAACATAAAGTTCAACATTTTGAATATCATTGTTGCGGTGCATTGTTGGGCACAGGTTCACCTTTACAAGTCAACCGGAACATAAATTAAAGTAGTTAGAAAGTACGTTTTTACTTCGAATAGCGTATTTACGTGGTTTCTTCAAGTTTTTCCAAAGATTCAGTTAGCAAAACGTAATACGACTAAGGAACAGAAAAAAATATTTGACATTGGACTAACTCAAAGAAATTGAGATATTTTGTCTATCAACTATAGACTGCCAAACGCAAAGGCATTCCAGTTCATTTCACCACATACTGGTGATGCGAGGAGAAAAAATTCCTTTTTTCCCCGAACCCGTTACATTATCGCATTTGAAGGACCTATCATAATGTCATCCCCCCCCCCGATTTAACTTGACAGGCTTCTATCTGCCGCGCTCATCCATAACAGCGGAATCCGAGTAATTCATGGCTCTTTCCGATTAATGCTTCCGTAATCATCGTGTGGCTTACTAAGAGACCTTTTCCGATTACGATTCGTTATTTTACTTCCGAGATGGTCGATGTAGTGTAGTTTGACTTCAATAGTAAGCACTTGATGATTAAAGGGGTCCTCCAAAGTCCGGCGGGTTTCATCTTGAAAATTGCGCTTATTCGGGAAAACGACGTAGAATGAGCTTCATACTTCAGCCAACGCAACCGCTGTTATGCGTTCACGGTTTCTTTGTCCAAAACCAAAGTCTTTGGTTTAGAGCCCTAATCGTTCTTTATTTTTTTTTTTGCGTATGGGCGAAAACACTCGGTCATACTATCATTGCCCTAGTTTCGGATGTTCCTCCAAGGGATGGAAGAAGAGCGCATGTGTGAGGTGAACAGATGAGGGTGGCAAACGCGGGGTGAGAAACATTATACAGCAAGTTATAGGTAAAGGTAGGTGTCCTCACATCTTCGTCGGTTTGGGGTTGTCGAAAGACTCGTCGACTAGCTGGCTGGAGACACTGAAGGATATGGCAGTGAACCGTGAACAGTGGCGATCGTGTTGTCTTTTTCTATCGAATCAGAATGATTGAAAACCCGTGCGTTTTTACTGTTAGACTGTTTTCCGTGTGTTGGCTGCAGCAGCATCTTATCTTTTCCCGCCTGTGTAGGTTCACTTTCTGTTCCCCTTGAATATTCACTCTTCTGATAGAAACGTGTATCTTTGGGGAAAAGGCAGCGGTCAGTGATGCTTACCTTGCTGTTTAACGCTGATCGATGATAATGATGATGATGATGATCTGCCTGCCCATAGTTTCCCCACTTAACACACTCGATGCTGGCAACGGTTCGTTGTCACGTAGTGTAGTAAGTTGTTTCCAGCTTGTTAGCTCATATTTTCTCAAGCCTCTTGAGCATCTGAATCTCGGTTCGTTCAATGTGCGCTTTTTAATGCAGGCTGGCCAACAGGCGTATTTGGCTCTGACAGTGGACTCACTTTCGATTGATATCTGCTGCGTGGGTGAAACACGAATTGAGGATTCGAATAGAGTAATTCCACTGACTGCGCCCCCCCTCCCTCGTGGAAACTGAATCATCTTCCAAAATAATTTTTCTTTGTCAACCAAATAGTTCTTAATCTGTTCACTCATCTGGGTAATCAGACTGGAGACTGAACTCGACTAATAGAGGTCGCACCATTTCCGAACAAAATACCGACCAGCTTTGAAACTTCTCGACGATTCAGATCAAATATGTTGAAATTCCATTTGCAGCGCCCTCATTCAAAATCACAAACATGTGAAGGAAGACGCGTATGAACAGCATTATCGACATACTTACGGTCGGTAGAATCTGTGAAAATACGATGCTTATTATCGTAATGAGGCGAAGAAGAATATGATTAAATAACTCCTTAGAAAATTTCAAGGTTGATTAGTAAAAGTTTGGATTTACTAAATGAATCAAGTTGATTTGATTTGGAGAAATGGGCAAACATTTTCCGAGTAACAGTTTCAAGTTTGTCTTCGTGTAGAGCTAGAAAAAATGGATCACAATCTGTGATGTCGGATGCATAGGTGCGAATGGAGAAAATGGACCCTGCTGTGCAAGGTTCGCTACCAGAAGAAGCAGTATAGCTTCCAATATCAATTGAAAGCACCGAAGATTTCCGTGAGCTTCTTGCTACCAGGTGATTTTATCTCACTCAACATACGACCAAGAAGCTCCTTCGCGCAAACTTTCAGGAACAGTGAGCAGCAGGCTGTAGGCCGACACTTATCAGATCGTTTCTTGAGAGTTGGATTGATTCTAACCTGTTTACAGTAAGCCGATAATTCTGAAACGGTGGTACGACTGAAGAGCGAAGCTACGTGTTGATAAGCATGAGTTTAGACCAGTACTCGAATAAATAGATCGGGACCGAACGAGTTTCAGCAAAATTTTGTGGACCGATTATTCAGAAACTGATGTGACTTCTTTGTGAACCGGAGTGCGAACGATAGCTAACCGAAGTTGATGCAAAACTGAAGGCTGAGTCCTTGGGAGTCGCCCAACCGATGCGCAGTTGGTCTGTGGTCTGCAAGATTCAGTGGTCGACAGCGGTGCTATATCATATAGTGTTCGTGTTCAATGAACCGTAGAGGATCAACCTGACTAGCAAAATGGTAAAGAAGAATTCAAAACCGTTCGTTTCAGGTTCATGTTGCAGTTCGGACCCAGTGGATATGCACTGCTTATGATTTCCAACAAGGATGAACCAGTTGCACAGTGCTTCTACAGTTTCCAATGGCAATTTCGGTATAGACACTGCACGACAAACCATTCTCAAAATTTACTCAAGACTTCTAATACTGGACGCCACCAAAAGAATATCCCAAAATGCAGTCAGTCAGTTTATTGTGATACAGGCATTCGTATCGTACGCGAATAGACCAACAGAAGGTCTCATTTCTACTAAGCTTCTCCACTGATAGTCTTCTTTTTCGTCTCATGTTTATTCATTTTCTTTACCATAGGAAGCTTTGCGCCAGCTCTGGTTCACTGTGTTGCAAAGCGTTCCATTCAATTACAAATAGTGCCTAGTGAGGGCTGCTACGATATTATCAGTTCATTACATTCAGAACTGTCTGAAGTCATCGGCTATGTGAATGAGGAGTCTTTATGAGAGCTGTACGCAGAGTGTACACAAAATTTTGCTATGCCTTCCTTCAAATCAGCAACTAGATGAGTCAAGCATACGTTGAAGATGCCCGGGGTTTTTATGTATTCGACCATCGATGTCTTCGAAGAATTGCTCGTGTCTGCTGGGAATTCAGTGCCGTAAATGCGGTGTGGTCTTGGTGTTTAACTCATCCTCCTTGAAGTTCTTCCGAAAACTACCAAAAGTTCATGAAATGTGTAAGCTGAAAACGCAAAGAAAATGGTTTGTTTGTTGTAGCTTATTTTCCCTTCTGCTGGTCTTCCTTATGCAGTCCTATTTTAATGTAGTCTTTACACCATGCTTGTTTTCAATCCGGTGTAATATATGTGTGGTTTGCTCCCATGAAATCTTCCAAGTAGTTGGCTGGAGGCATCATAGATGATGACTAGGCACCATGAACAGTAGTTATCGTGTTAGCAGTTTCTGTCGAATCAGAATGATGGAAAAATGTGGGTTTGTACAACTGGACTGGATTTTGCATGCTGGATATCGCTATGCACTTTCTTTCGGTTTCTGTAGGCCCTTGCCCTGCGCGCGTTGCACGTTTATTCTTTCTATTGCAGTGTATTGCAAGTTTAGGAATTCAGCGGTCAACGGGACACGTCCGTGAGAGTTAGGCAGTCCGACACATTTTCACGCTGGCTCACGTAATCGGGAAACCAATGGGAACCGTGACGACAAGTGGTCAAGAAATCCAGACATTCCGCGATGGTGATTGAACGAAACGTATTCCACCAGTCGGATTATTTCCAGATTTGTATATAAATCCATTAGTTGTAAATAGAACTCGAACTTGTTCCTGTTCATCTGCGGTCTTCTTATTGACTTCATCTGCGTTGTTTGGGCCGAAGCCAAGTTCATACTCACTGGTTATTCATATCCGCTCGTTAGCGTAAATGACCAAATTCCGTCTACTAAGTTTTATTTTGAGTACAACAACGACCTCTTCTCCAACACTAAAGCGTCGACGATGACCAAGGATAAATAGGTATAAAGCAGACAGTTTGACATGGTCAGCGCATTGGATAATAAAATGATTTGTTTCCTGACGTTGGAATCAAAAATGGCTCTGTTGGCCTAAGCGCTCTTGCACTATACATAAATCCTGACAATTTATGTTCGCGGATGTTACGCGGTTACATCTTGTATGTTTCATCCGGGCGTAAACAGGCTGTGAAAAACGACAAGCCACAATACACATGATTCACCCTCACTCTTCGACGCATCGGAAGTACGTTAGGTAATGACCATCATTAAATTTCGATTCTTAGTTGAATTCGCAGGGTGTGGTGAGAAAATGACTGCGATCGACAAACGTTTGCAAGTAAAGGGAATGTATTCCAATACTGATTCAAACTTAGATAAAGAGCCCGATTGACAAACCATGTTAATAGGTCATAGAATGAACGCGTGTTGGAAAGCTAGTGCGCAGTTCCACATGATG
The DNA here is from genome assembly GCA_008360955.1 of Fasciolopsis buskii. Classification (NCBI taxonomy): domain Eukaryota; kingdom Metazoa; phylum Platyhelminthes; class Trematoda; order Plagiorchiida; family Fasciolidae; genus Fasciolopsis; species Fasciolopsis buskii. The sequence continues at coordinate 335,294 of LUCM01004381.1, read as the reverse complement.
ATGGTGGAACAAAACAGGCGGCGGTTATTATTTTCGCGATGCATGTTCGTCTCAATGGTCGCACAAAATCTCTTAACTAACGAGTAAAGTGTTGGATTTCCACTCCGTTATTTGGATGGATTAAAATGGAGCCCTACCAAGAGAAGAGTCAGTTCATCATTTTGCAACTCCTATAAAACCAGTATTTTTGAACTGGTGAAATTTTTAGTCACTGGCAATGTTCGACTACCCTCAAGACCTTAATCAAAATATATAGGACTTTTTAGGTGTAAAAAGTGGTCCGCACACTCAAAATCACGCATCAATTATGAGTATTTTCCACAAAGTGAAATTACGATTTATTCACGTCAAAAGAAGAGGTGGAGTCGGGCTTTCCCGTTAAAAGGACCCAATGAGCATAATCCCTGATTATTGGTAGTACCAGACATTTGAAACTGTAAACTTTACTAAAACCTTTCCACTGGAAATTTATCTATTATAAAAGAAATTCGGACCACTAAAGGCAAAAGACTGCGCTGATCAGCAGCTGAATAAAACTGAACAATTATTGTGAATGATATAATATTAATAACACAGCGTTTTTGGTAGATGTAATGCGCCAACGTTTCGACTACCGTGGGTAGTCTTTCTCAAGGCAAGTTTTACAATCAAATTGTAAATGCTCTTACTGTAAATCAATGGAAGTTGTTTTCAATGTCAGATAAGAAGTCTCCAAGTCTGCAAATTCTGGGAAAATGTCAAAACATTTCCAGAACGAAGCTTCGATCTAACCAAGATCATATTTGTGGCGCACCTCCGTCGAGATCAGTGTGGTTGCTATTCTCCTGAATCGTTCTTCAAATCGGCTGTCATTACTCTATTTTTTTAAGTTTTCTATCAGTAAGGAACGAAAATCTTCTGGCCGTGCCTCTTGACCACTAAAACTGGTTATATTTTCCGTATTCGCGTTCTTTCCCTCTATGCTGTCTCATAATTGGTTTGTACTGGTGTCCGACACTAGTTTGTTTTAGATGTTCTCCTAGTTATTGGCTATCGAATGTCAGATAGTGTATAACAAACGCCCAGCTACCATTAAGTTTAGTTCTCCACAGAATTTGCTAGGGCGAAAAACGCTCCTGTTCTAATCTTCACTCTATTGAAATGCGGGAGACATTTCATCACTATTGTTGATTCGTTTGAAATCCTCCCAACTTCAAGCTCGAAGATATCTATTCTGAATGTCCATTTTGTTCTCGTTCTGTTCCTTTCGATTCTTGGTCCCATGATGCGCATTTCCGGTTACTTCGGGTTTTGACGGTCTTGAGAAGAGATACCAATATAGAGCTCGTTTTCCACCTAAAATTTGCACTTTTCATGTCTAGCGTCACAGACATTTAGGCAAACTGCGATCAACTTTTCCAGGGTTCACGGCCGCATTGCAATCACTCGATCATTACTCCTTTCAAATGGACGACCAAGCCATCCAGAGATTTGGTGATATATTCAGTTTCATCATCTTATTTCAAAACCTGGCCTAAAAGTCACTGTCTTCAGATTTCGTACAATCAGCGGTCTGTATATCTTGATAAGTATGTCACTATGAGTAAAGCAAAAGTGACCTAGTAATAAGTTTGGAACGTGGGACCAAACTCGAATTGAAGTAGAGAGGAAAAGTTTGAAAAGTAATCAGAGCGTGCTAGATAGGTATCTTTGGATCGGTGCGCACAAACATCTAAATATGAACACATACCACAAAACATCTCACAAATCAGAAACGTGACTGCAGTGGAAAAATGCATCTGGGTAGGGTTAATCACACATATTGCAAATTTCCCATATTTCACCTCTGTGTCCATATTGGTTTACGCTTAATAAGTGGGAGTAATACCACTTGACTGTCTTCAGGTCTGAAGAACGAAATTACAGAAAAACAGGTTGAATTGATATTCGCCTGACTCCTTGAAGGCCAACGGATATACATTCAGATAAGGTTCTCTTTGAGTACGCCATGATATCCTGGATACTCCATTCACCTGGTAGGCTATTCGTAACGCAAAATCCATGGACTATGTCCATAAGTTGATACGAATCGCACAGTGGACATTGTTTTCACAGTTGGATCACATATGCATGTGTCAGTAGAAAAAATGTGAATTACTTCTTTCCCACAACCCACTGGACATGAATGATTCGTACATTGCACAAATCGAATTTCAATCAACTCAGCATAGAGCATGGGGTTTGAACTTTGTTCTCCGGATTCGCTAGCAACACCAGCACTACAGGAAATCAGTGTGTGGAACTTCCTTAACAGAGGACTCACGGTGCATCTATGGGCTCCTTCAGAGTGACCGACCTTCTTTGATGTTGCGGAGCTCACTCCTAGCCATTCTGGTACTTATGTATTTCCATTACTAATGGTGTCAATAACAAACCTCAAGGCGCTCTAGCTCCGGTCCTCATTTTTTTGATCCAAGGTCAGAATACTGTTTTATTTTCTAGAATATCAATAAGTTTAGTAAGGGCCTGTACATTGTGCCCGTGACTTTTAACTTGATAGGCTAAGACTGTTCAGCTTTCTGTTGTTCGTTCCCCTGAAAATAGGGTGCTTATCTTAACTTTCTAGTGTAATCCCGTTGATGTTAACGTTCTGTTGAAACTAATAGGACGATGGGAAATCAACAGTTTGGATTAGGGCAAAATTGTCAACGATCAGTGGGAGACTTACGTAGTCACAGGGTGTAGTCTACGAAACTGGCAAGTAAAAATTCTAGGTGAGTATGGATCACATCCAAACCTCACACTCATCCGATTTCATTCAATGACGCATCTCTCATTTTGCAGTCTATTCTCCAGACCTTTTTGTGGACATTGCATTGTCATACTGGTTGAGTTCAATGTATTGCCTGAGGATCTATATTTTCTGGTCTACCAAATCCTTCATAGCGGATGGTGTTCCTACCGATCCTACATTTCTACTAACTCAGTAGTGTTTGGATCATTTAAGATAAACAAAGTGTATTTACTAGTTAGAAATTTATCTAAATATGCCCGAAACCTGCTTAATCCTTTTGTGGGGTTGGTGGGCCGCTAATTGTTACGGTCTCTGGATAGATAGACCCGATACTTGAGAATTCCCCTATAGAGACTTCTTATCCTTAATGTTTTAGCGTGACAGAATGAACCAGGTGAAGTAACAAACGGAAAATCCCCTGCGCATTACACTTCCAAAACCGAAGCTGCGAACCTCAATCGAATCGAGAAAATTCAGCTTGCCGGACAGAAGCTCTATTGATTTTCCACCATTGAAATAGCTCCCAGACGAGAATCGTTTGAGTGAACTTGCAATTTGGTCAGCCCGATAGTCCAGTGACAATGCAGCTGAAATAAGTTTAATCACTGCTTCCCAGCTTAAGTAAATCTGAGAGGTGAAAAGCGTTTGATAGATGTCATGTTTGCAACTCGTTGTTTCGATTATCGAAAAGAGCAGGATTCTCCATAGAATGGAAATTCCATCAGTTCGTTCCAGACGGGTAGCTTCAACTTCCAAATGCTTAGTAAGCAAGTAGATGTCCATGGTCTGACCCTCGGGTTCAATATGAAGCTTATGTGAAAAGAGATTCTCTGGTCTAGTTAAAGTGATGTTATCCGCTTCTGTGTAATATTCCTGTTCTTCTAACGTATTCTAATTACAACGTAACTTGTGGCATCGCGATCCGAATCCATGGGAAGCAATATACCTGTGTGACCACCATTAGGAAATATCGGCGCCATGTGCCAAAAACGAACATCAAGCATTAAATCACGGCTTGGTTGTTAGTGACCCTTTCGGATGCCATTAATCGTCCATAGGGTTGATTGTTTGATATGCATAGGTCTGTAGCTTAAAAGATCCAATGAACGATAAGAATGCGATATCTTGCAATTTCAAGTGGTCGACAGAGCCGAGTGAAGTAAGCTCGACTCGTCTGACAGTCTAAAGTCCTTCATTCCAAACTCGCCTCTCAGTTTACAAGCTAATGATATGCGCTGTCTGTATATGGGTATGTTTGTGTATTCACGGTTTCATGTCTGCATCACAAGAATGCATGATGGAACTACCATATATGTGCATATCCGCCTTCAGACTGATCGATATTGTGTCATCCTGATCGGTCATCGAGGAAGCAAAGCGATTGTCACTCCTGTCACAATTTGATGTGTTCTGACTAGTATTGCATCATAACCTAGTACTAAATGGCTAATTATTTTAAAACAAAATGAATGATAAGGCTACTCAGAATTTATCAGTGACCGGTTGGTTTGACGTGTAACCACAATGTAAATTTTCAATTGCTAATATAATACTGGATATTGATAATATAGCAAGTTTAGGTGTCTATCGGTTTGGTGGAACGATAAGAGGTACTTCGTGACAAGTCAATCACGCATTTGCAATCCGAGCATTACGTTCACATTTTTGAGTTACATTTATCCGAGTGCATTAGAATAGGGGAAAAACAAAAAAATCTGATAGAAAAAGTCAGATTTAAGCACAGGAAATATAGGTTCACCATGTACAAAGTATCACTCGAATGATTTCCTAAGCAGATTTTTCATTGTGATAGAAAATAGCTTAGCCACTTCGAAGTAAAAACACTGAGTTTATTCGCGCATCCGCAGAAGTTTCTCCTAAAGAGAATAAAACAAAGTGAGCTTTGGCTGGATATGACTCGTTTTTGTCCCTCGGGCATTAGCCTTACTATTCTATTTTCCACTTAATAATAGTAAGAGAGAGGATGTTTTGATCAAATAATTTATCTTGTGATATGATCGGTCAACTCACGATAAAGAAAGGATGGAAGCAGTGTAGAGCAGGTGTTTGATCGTTGTTAGGAATGATGAGCAGTGCATATTGAGCACGCCCGAACTGGCACGCGAACCGGGGACGAACGATTGTGAGTGGAACGCATTAGCCATCACGCTACCGGACAGGAGGCTCTGAACGGTTTTGTTCAAATTGACCACATGATCATGCTCTTGCACATATCCGTGACTGATTTGAACGGGTACTGGCCGCTAACGCACACCAATCCAACCCTACTGATCATAGATCACTTCTGTGCACGTAGCCTGAGTACGACCAAGGCTTTCGATATGACCTACACAGCTTGACTACTTCGCGTACATGTTCGTAGTAGGAGATTGAATGTTTTGATCAAATAATTCATTCACCATGTGATATGATCGGTCAAGTGAGGATATGGGAATGATGGAAGCAGTGTAGAGCAGGTGTTTGATCGTTGTTAGGAATGATGAGCAGTGCATATTGAGCGCGCCCGAACTGGCACGCGAACCGGGGACGAACGATTGTGAGTGGAACGCATTAGCCATCACGCTACCGGACAGGAGGCTCTGAACGGTTTTGTTCAAATTGCCCACATGATCATGCTCTTGCACATATCCGTGACTGATTTGAACGGGTACTGGCCGCTAACGCACACCAATCCAACCCTACTGATCATAGATCACTTCTGTGCACGTAGCCTGAGTACGACCAAGGCTTTCGATATGACCTACACAGCTTGACTACTTCGCGTACATGTTCGTAGTAGGAGATTGAATGTTTTGATCAAATAATTCATTCACCATGTGATATGATCGGTCAAGTGAGGATATGGGAATGATGGAAGCAGTGTAGAGCAGGTGTTTGATCGTTGTTAGGAATGATGAGCAGTGCATATTGAGCGCGCCCGAACTGGCACGCGAACCGGGGACGAACGATTGTGAGTGGAACGCATTAGCCATCACGCTACCGGACAGGAGGCTCTGAACGGTTTTGTTCAAATTGACCACATGATCATGCTCTTGCACATATCCGTGACTGATTTGAACGGGTACTGGCCGCTAACGCACACCAATCCAACCCTACTGATCATAGATCACTTCTGTGCACGTAGCCTGAGTACGACCAAGGCTTTCGATATGACCTACACAGCTTGACTACTTCGCGTACATGTTCGTAGTAGGAGATTGAATGTTTCGATCAAATAATTCATTCACCATGTGATATGATCGGTCAAGTGAGGATATGGGAATGATGGAAGCAGTGTAGAGCAGGTGTTTGATCGTTGTTAGGAATGATGAGCAGTGCATATTGAGCGCGCCCGAACTGGCACGCGAACCGGGGACGAACGATTGTGAGTGGAACGCATTAGCCATCACGCTACCGGACAGGAGGCTCTGAACGGTTTTGTTCAAATTGACCACATGATCATGCTCTTGCACATATCCGTGACTGATTTGAACGGGTACTGGCCGCTAACGCACACCAATCCAACCCTACTGATCATAGATCACTTCTGTGCACGTAGCCTCAGTACGACCAAGGCTTTCGATATGACCTACACAGCTTGACTACTTCGCGTACATGTTCGTAGTAGGAGATTGAATGTTTTCATAACATAATTCTGCTTTCCTTTTTTCGCATTTTTTCTTTTGATTTTTTTTCTTAGTGAAAGGGCAGTGTGCGTTATTTTTAGAATTAGACTAGCCGTCAGTGGAGAGCGGCCAAATGACTTTGGAAATCGATGTGGGTCGAAGCTCAACTTTTTGGGTTTTCGTCAGATTCTGATTGCTGAACTTGTCGTTTAAATTGGCGTACTTCTCATCACCTTTTTGGATGACTTGATGGAAACAGCGTCCGTAATAGCTTGCGATGCAATTCAAAGTCCTAGTTGTCCTTGATGGTAAATCGGTCTGGACAAACAAAGTTCAATAATCCTAAAAGATTCTGGGTCTATCTAGTTGATAATAACTTTCGACTGGCTCGAGTCAACAACACAAAATTCCTTCAAATGAGTTTGGCTGATAAAATATCCTGATAAAATAATGATGTTTCGTGGACTGCTTTCGGCAGAATGGGATTCAATGTAGTTTTCAAATAATCCGCAAAGCATGTTCGACTTTTGGGTCTTTGTAAAACCATGAATGAATCGCTACGCCTATTTCAACGGAGTTTTCAGAAACAGTCAGCAGTAAAATTCTACGACACCTGAAGCAATAGCGGGCCCGGCAACAACGACTGCGGATCGAACGTCTCAATCATCAAGCTAACTGAACAGCCTTTTAGTTGTCTGGCTTATTCCCAATGGACCTTCAAAGATTTCGAATCAAAAGAGATTGCCGTTTTCTGCCGGTGATCAGGTGATGGCTGCAGATACACACAAGGATTTTGCACGGTCGCCATCAACCAGTATCTGGATGTGCAATTCACCAATGATCTGTCAATGAGAACGAGAAAACCTCCACTTTTTTACTTCACAAAGTCCATTAAGCTTCCACTTATCGAGCCGATTTTCTGGGCACATGCTACAGCGTGACATGTTCGTCAAGAGTGGTTAAATAGAGTGAATGTCCAGCCTTCAAAATCGGGTTTTTCAAATGGTCCTTGAATTCGATTGGTTTCCCTTACTGTACTCTGAAGATGAGGGTTACGAATTCTACACTGCTTACGAGGTTCGCTAAAACAACCGGAAATCCCCTGGGCAGCGATTTCAAGTAGACATCTGGAAGTTCACATGGACGCATTCGTTATAGTAGCTGACAGTGTGAGACACAAACAGCATGGCCTTCATTATGTGTGTGATAAGTCCAGTGGCCGACTTCTTCGGGCTGAGAAGAACTGTGATTTATGGTGTTGAGGTTCGCCTCCATAAATTATTGCATATAGTGCCAACAGAAATCGCATTCATGCGGATTTAGCGCTTTTGCGCAGAGGACAAATTGGCTTTGGTCCATTGTTTTTTTTTCGAATGTGCTTGTTACAGTACTAATGCAATTTGTCCACCTTTTAATCCTTGACAGTCGAGTGGACCGTCCGTGGAAATTTCGGGTCGGCTAGTTGAAAGTAATGCAACGAGAAAGGCTATCAGAAAGTGGGCAAACGGAAGCCGAAAGATCACATGTGATAACAAGGCGGGAGAAATCAACCATGTCGGCGGGGAAAGTGCTATCCGTAGATGGTATCTGCTGAGCACAAGATAATTAATTGTTCTCTAATGAGGCAAAAGGTTTACGATGCCGTCACAGTAACCAATGATGAGGTGCTATTGTTCTGACTGGTGATTCAGATCGGTTGGGAGAATCCATAGTGCCTGATCTCCGGCAAATTAAGTTTTTTTCTTTGGATCACATACCACAATTAATTATCACATCGGAATCAACACGACTTGTTTTAGCGGACGCGAAAGGAATATTACCATTGTGCGAAAGGTTTTTGTCTGGACCTCATTTCAAACAATAGCTTCTATGAGGATATGCTTGCATATATCTACTCGGAAGGTGATTTTCAAGTGGCTGACCACCTCTTTGGGGATTATAGCAATTAGAGCTCTGAATTTTCAGCTATCTAAGCATTTTTCAATCACCCCAACTGATATGTTTTTCAGAGCCGTAGGAATGAAACACTTTGTCTCGGTTTACCGAGAAATAGCGGTTATTTTACTCATACTCTCAACCGAAAACTAGTAATCTGTTTAGATCATTTCCTTCGGGACTGCCACATTTGCATCTTACTCAGCCTGAGATCATCGGAATGGAACGAACATCAACTCAAGTTCTTCGAGAGTAAAGTCGCATGTCACATTCCGCATAGATTGGTGTATGCGCGTTCTAAAATTTAGAGATCGATGCTGACCTCCATCTTCGTTTGACCTTTTTGTTTCGACCATTTGTTGAAGAATACCCACCATGGCCAGTGAACATATAGTTTGGTTTATCCGTGCCTGGCCATTGCTGAACTCAAATTCGAGACTAGGAGCCGTGGAGATATTGGTACAGCATGCCGCTGAAATGATGGCCAGTTTTCGATGTGACTACTACCTTCTGAATGTCAAAGAGGGAGGACATATGACTTATATTAGCGATCTAAAAGGCGGATGGGTGGTTTTGATCTATAAGCCAACTGATAAATCCTGGCAATCAGGGGTTGCCGCTCGGATTAATCATCACACGTCGGATTTGAGATCTACCAAAACCATTCGGAATTGCTGATTACCCGCAGGTCACAGCGACCGCTTAATGTGATGTTAGGATTTTTTGCGGTATCTGGTAAGTGGCTCGGGCGCGAAATCAGCTACATAATTTCCAAATTTCTCCGAGTTTTCCTCAAACTTATTCAAAACCGAAATACAACTAGTATGCTGAGATGGCACGCCCACGTAAGATTCCAAATGATCCATCATCGTGTCGACATTTTCCTCAGACAGACTGTCAGGTCCACTGAAAGTCCGCGCGGTCTTCCACAGTGTGCGAACAGAGGCAAACCTGTCAATCCTAGTTAAGTAGTAAAACGATTCGATTTCCTTCCAAATAACTTCAGAAAATTGAGTACAGTTGACTAATATTATTATATTATAATATTAGAAATCATTGGAGATAAATATCGCATAGTGTATGTGGTTCTACACCATGGAACAATGATACAATTAGCCAGGATTTGAAAATAATGTTCATAGAGAATGACGTAGGAGTTGGTGGGAAAGTAATCGTCAACGAAAGTGAAAGTTGTGATATAATATCCTTCGTGGTATTTCGTGATAAAATCTCTAATTTTTTGGGACAGTGGTGCTGCTCCTCGTGTGTGTTTGTGTGTGCATTGCGTGAAATGTATATATCATTCTTCATTAGATGTTAGGTGCTTTTTTGATCAACATTTACGGCGCTCTCAAGTAGGCAGACGTGGTCTAAGGTCGGAGACAAATATTAGCAATTGGGAGTGATGTCTCCTGCCGTTCTTGAAATGAACGGTTTCATGGTGCAATCTGACCTCCTGTAATTCATCTTGTACACTACGTCATTCCTCCCCGATTCTACAATACTGACAATGTGACGTGTAGGTAGCCTTTGCCTGGACCCCATGGAAAACGCTTGCGTGTACATGCAAGCTCAGTGGCCTTTCGAGACAAAGGTTCTAGCGTTGTAACACTAAATCTATACGTTGCTTTAAACACACGATATAACTACAATGGCATTGAGGACAACCGCAAATACATCATAAGGATTACGTTCAGGCCACGCGCTTTAAGTGCCAAGGTAAACGGCTCGTACTGCCGATCACATATTGGTCCAAACGAGAAGGGGCTTGGGAAAAGCACATGTTCAGTTTAAATGTAAATTGTGATTTTATCTGACATGCTCCCGTTTGTAATTGGGCTTTCCAAACAGCCATTGATTAGGCAGTCATAGATGGCGGGGTTATGACACACGCATATATATGTATATATGAAAAGACAGTGAATGGTGCAATGTTATTTTGCAGCTGTTGTTTTGCATAAATGATACACAATCAAACTACACATCAGCCTGGTAAAAATTGATGTTGTTCTTTCTAGCGATAACACTACTGATTTTTCATTGTCTTGCGAGGTATTTGCAATGCGTCTTTGAGATGGCGACTGACTGTTTGAAGACTACCGAGTGATAAGCCGATCGAAGGCAGAAGGAGCTCACACCGTCAAATCCAAACATCTGAGCACTAACCGACTACTTTCTGCTGGTCAACACGAGGCGAGATCCGATTTATCAATTTTTGGCTAGGGCTGATTGAGTTATGCCACAGTCCTCAAGTCCCGTTTAGCATTTCGAGTATATACAAACTCGACATCGAAAAAAAGATTAGATTACTTTTTTCAACTGTACTTTTGAATTATTCCAATCCACGCAATTCCAAATCAAGGTAACAAACAAACAGCAACTCAGTTAACTTGTTCTTCCTATCAGCTGTACATTGGTGAGGATATTGCTCTAAATGGGATCATGATGAAACATTGATTATTTGGGCAAAGAAGGCACACCGAAGGCAAGCAAATATGACAGTTCAAGACAGCGCTTAGTTCCGAATATCTGCAAGATTACAGTCCCAATTTGAACTATGTGGAAAACTTTCGATTGTTTTCAGAATAATGATAGAGGAATTCGGGAAAGTTCGCAAATAATTTACTCAGATGTGCATAATCGAGACATCTGTCCTGCAGGGTGAATATTTGCGACCATGTCTGCGTGCAACTGGACTTGTGTATGCATATTTGTGTATTGGCATGTTGGCTTGATAGCAGGGCACACAGAATAGATTAAAACGAAATGAGCATTCGTAAAAAGACGTGTCTGCGGTTAGAGACACTGAGAAAATGAGTCTGAGGAAAGATTCACATATATGCACACGTAGACACAACGGCGCATCTGAGGCAAATGAAATTTGCACGCGAATATCACTTCTGAGTGCTGTAATGATGAACTTTGTAAGGTAATAGATGTTCACATAATAGTTATGGGTTGACTGTTCTTTAATTTACCATAGTCACGACATGTCGGGCGTTCGGGTATCCGAATTTGCACAAACAGATGAACAAAACTGACGACCAGTTCAATCCAAGGAGATTGTCAACTTGTCTTTTTTCTCGTACGCTGGGGAGGTTTTGGCGAAAACTTACATTAAGCCACGCGATTAGTCAGTAGGGCTGAACAAGTTGTTTTCGAAACCATTCTCTGTTATTGTGGCATGCTTCGCGAGTAGGCATTACACGAAATCACCGCGCGTATATATGTGAAGGTCTACAAGTTTATTATTCTTGCAGAAGCTACAGACCGCTTATCCTATGTGGGTTTTGAAAAGTTTCACAGTAATCCATCTAACCGAAATAACTCGAATAAGTGAACTGATCAGGAAAGAAAATATGGCGAACAACAGTAAGTAAATTTTGGTCACTTCCTGAGTTATTATTTTGTCGGAGAAATTATTTTTTTGAAAAGCCATTGAGGAAAAGTTATTCACACACACGAGTGCTTCTTGCTAGTAAACCATAAAAGTCACGGTATGTGTGCGTAGATGAAAAGCAGCCATGCAACTTCTAATTATCTATCTTTTGGGCGCCAATAAGGACGGTCAGTTGCTATAGCTTGGGCACATTTATTCCTGTATCTTATTTCCTTCATTACTGAATCGGTAAATCAAACCCATTTTCTCACGAAGAATACCACGGTCAAAAAAAATCTGCCATTTGGGTAAGTAGGTCGAAGATGGGAGGATTTTAATCCGTAATCTTCAAGTTAAAAGATGGCAATGCTGACCGCTTGATTGTCAACCCTTCTCACATCCAACCTGAATATTTATGTATGTGCTTCGATGTGGCATTCCTTTAAGTGTTACGATAAACTAATTTCTTAGGTTTCTTATTCGCTTTTTGACCTCCTAAGAACAAGTGAGAAATGGGTGTCTTTACCCTTTCCATAAATCAGTACGGTTTGCAGCTCTGTAGCACTCCTGCATACATAGTATTCATACAGCTGAAACAAACCGATGGTGTTTTATGAGGCCCTTTTACTTCCATTCGCTTCTAATATTTTTCCGCATCGAAAACCGGAATAATTTATCTCTTTGGGCAAGGCTTCGCGCATGAGCATTAGTTGCATCGGTAATACCCGTCCTGCCTTCCAGTTAGGACACAAAGACTTTCTTGTTTGCACAAAAAAAGCAGTGGTTTGTAGCGGGAACAGCAAACAGTAAGAGAACCACTAATCTCATAGACTGATTTAGGGAATTGTGTAATTCTCAAACTGTCCATAGATGAATGGACAGGAGGGTGCTGGGTGCGCATACCTGAGGATCAACATTGCGATGGAGCCACAATAATATCGAAACGTCAAGCTATGAATGAGCCATTTGGGTCTTCTCCAAGCCTTCTGTAAATGACATATAGTTGAACACTCCTTTAATTATCCAGTACCGTCTACCAGTAATTGTCGTTGCCCACCTACTTTTGGCAGCTTGCTTTGTTGTATCCTACTCTTTCTTCGAGGCGACTTAATGATCATCCAGAGAGCGGTGCTGATATACCTGAATCGGTTCCTTACATCTTCAGTAGGCAAAAGGATTGATTCGCAAATCTTCATTCTCACCCTTCGTCTATCTTAGCGCAATTCAAATCGAATGTCAGTGACGATGAACAAGTAGGTTCAGGAATGTTCCTTGATTTACGTTTAGTCGATAGAACATTGTGTGGATGAACGCGATACACAACTATCAAACGAAATAGAATAAGGTTAACATTTGAAAGTCTACATGTGGATATCCCATTTTCACCGCAGAGTGGCCTGTCACTGCCTAGTTGCGGCCGCCAAATGTTAGTACTTTTGGACTTGTGGATTAAGCTGCTCACCATTAGTTTTGAAAGACCAGAATAACTATTGCCTCATTGTCCTGCGATTGCATTCCCCTGATCGCCACAATTTGGGAGCATGCTAAAAACATTTCACCTCTGTGGACATTACATAAGCTCAGAGGAGCAGAAAAAACGTTGAACGTTTGACTAGAGAAAAAAAGCAAATCAATAAAGGCGTTTCAAAGTATGTAGGTAGAAACGTTTTTGCTTGTCCGTGTAAGGGTAGATATTAGCACTTGCAGATTGGTCGGGGGAATAATTAATTCAATCTTATCGGCCTCCCACTGAACCAGATAAATTTAAGTCCTTATGAAAGCTCAGCACGTGGTCTTTATTGAACAAGTGACCTGTAGCAAATGAAATGACATCCTAATTCTTGACCTGATCGTTCTCGGATACTTTTGTGCCTTCTAGTTTTGCCGTTGTTCCGTCTGGTTAGTTCATTCTGTACAATGCGTTGGTTACCGCTGTCTGTGCTAGCGAACTGCTAGAAACATACTTGGTTTTCTTCTTTGGATACCCTGGACAAGTATAAAAAGAAACATTCAGGATCGCAGTTTATCTCATTCGGGCACTTTTAGCCGAAAGTTTAGTGGCGTCGCTTACGAATCTGCTGCTGATCCCATTAGAACTCCGTCGTATGATTTTGATACCGCAGGATTATCCACCTTTTGGCCGTATCCAGTTATCTACAATTCACTTTATGATGTTTTGCTGGTCCCGGCCTAGAGTAGAACAAACATGCGCTTTTGGTTTGCCCAAATCGAGAAGGGGCATTTCACGTGTGAGTTTCTCTGTCCGAACGCCTGACTTTGCAGCTGGCGGGAATGACGACAGCACATTTGTGTTCTACTAAAGAAAATGTTTGTCGTAACCCATACAGCAGTTAAATATCAGCTGCAGTCAACCGAACGGCATAAAAGTCGATCGTTCTTCTGTATTTTGCTTTTGAACCTATGGGTTCTAGATGCTTCCAGGTGAGTTCAACAATTCCGTTCCACCTTTGCCAGTTTAGCGGTTGTCATGAACGTCTCTGTAAAAGCTGTAACAAATTTTTAAGGAGACGATTCTGCGAATCTAGTGGAGGCACCAAAATTATAGTTTCGGCGCAAGGGTTCATACAAATTAAATACAATCGGGTCAGTTAAATCCCCCACTCTGTTTTGCCTTCGATATTCATAGCGCCAAGAAATTAGACGATTGTGCAGCTAATATCCATCTCCTGTCAACCGAGTGATCGCCTTAAATTTTCGAGCTAACTGATGATATATCAGTGCGTGCTGCGGAATAATTTCAACTCTTGGGGCTGCTAGTATAACAGTCAACAATTTAGCAATCGATGCCTCTGTGTTTCCATTTTTCACATCAGCTTGCGTTGCACAAGCTGGTTAGAGCAAGTTATATTTGAACTGAATTTCGCTCGATAGATCCATTCATAATACGGATTTACGCAAATGGTGAATTAGCTTCAAGGGTTGCATGCTTGTGTTTCGTGAGGGAAACCATACGCACAAATTTCGAAAACGGACACCGATACCGTCAGCCTTGATTTCTCTTTCTAAGACATTTCTCCGTAAGCCGTGGAATTGGTCAGTTATTTGTAAATAATTCATTTGTATTCAGCTCTGATGTAATTGTACATCCCACTACTCTTGCAAAAAAGCATTTCTGGAACAGATTCGTAGTGTTTTACGGGATGTGAACCACTGATTGTACAAAGTATATAAATCGAAAATGCATCAATTTTGTCATCGCATTTCCCCCTCGGAAAGCATTTAATTTGTACTTACGAAACAAATCGTTTTAAATGGCAAAGCTTATTTTTTCTTCCAATTCAACCAAATTGTGGCGATGAAAAACTACAGTGTTTAGTAGTTCATAATTTTGACTTATCAATCTTTATCATTTTCTTCGCATGAAAAACACCATTACTTTCTCGTTTCGTGAATCTTCTGAGATAATCGCGGACCTCTTACTAGAAGCTTTATACGACACGCATTACGCTTGACAGTTTTGAAAGGAGTATACCCCATATAAATATGGATGGTGAGGTGAGGGAACCTGCGGCCGTGACCCTGAAAACTGGGGCTGTACTGAACCACATGGCAGGCCGACAAGTCAGGTATTGTAACAAAGCCGGAGACAGCGAGTTGTCATTTATCCCTAATGCGGACGATTGGCCTGGCATTCGTAACCCGGACTCCATTTGACCACCGCTGAGTGCTATCCCACCCCAGCTTGACTGAAATGCATGAATGCGCCAGGTTTACCAGTACACATGGCGAAATAAAGAGACTGTTATGACAATGAACTATAAACAAATGACCAGATAGAGGTCGTTCTTTAGACTTCCGGATTCTTTTTCGATTCCCAGGAAATTCAAAAAGAACTGTTCGCCAGATATGCTGTAGATAAAACGAAAATCGGGTTTGTCAAGGCTAGTAAACGAACAGAAATGTCATAACCCTAAAGCAAGGCTTCGCTCCGGATTCTTAAAAAATTAAATCATATGCACTGACAATAATCTGGAAAAGCTTATGCACTCACAAATAGCAGGATATCTTTAATTCGATCGCACAAAGTCCTGGAACAACTGTAAGCTGGAGGGAAAGCTTTTGTAGTCGAAACAGATGAGAACAGTTCTTCGTTATCGCCTATTAGTTTGTTCAGTTAAGTCGCCCGTGATCTTAAGTCGAATTACCACCGAACGGGCTACTGAACACTTCTTATTTGCAACTTATCAAAACCGTGCTCATTGATTTTACTTAGAAACAAATACTCATTTAAGCACACACGGATTCAACTCTTTCCTTTTGCGTAAAATATTTGACCTGATTGTCGGCTGAAAACAAAATGAAGTTCGTCTCCTAGGGTGTATCCTTTTCTGCCTTGGCAAGGTGTGACAAGCCAGAATTTTCCCACCCCAACGGGTTGTCCACAAACATTCGCTGCATCTTTTTATTCGTGTTAAAATTGAAGGAAATTCAGTTAAACTTATCTGGCTTGGCTAGATCGTGTCGTGATCCGTCTGAAATTTGCCTCCAGTCATTTGCGCATTATGCGTCCCCGTACTGTGTTGTACTGCAGTGTTTGGATTTTGCGTAGATGATAAAAAGAACAAAATAATTTATATTTCTCGTCTCTTATAAGGAATGAATAGAAGTAACCGGAAGAAAACCTGATCAAGCGAATGATTTGAGCATTTAAGTTAGTTTGCCCAAGACGTTGACTGGAAAAACGCTCCGGTTTTGTCAAGATGCATGGCAAAGTAGAGTACAGCTCTCACAAATAGTTATATTTGAGGCTGCGGTTTCAAAAGCGGATCGCTTGGAAATTCGAAAACGACACGTGAAAAGCTCGTCATGCATTCGTTGAGCAAAATTTACATGTATGTCTACCTAGTTAAAAGTACAGTTTATCCATTGTTGCGGAATTTTGAAATCTTTCTTACGTAGGCTTCAAAAGCTGCACGAGAATGGCGAATACGGGCTGAAAAGACAGTTATTTGAAACGACAAGTGATGCTTTGCTTCACCTTGTGGAAAGGACGCCTATTTATTCGAAATGAAAGCCAAAGCCCCCAAATATTCCATACATAAATGCAAATGTGAAAAGTCCGTTTGAGTGTCATTGGCAGCGACTCCCAGATATTTCATAGAGCCAGACTGACCCTTTATCTCATTTAATGGAAGATGGTTCATATAGGAAGACTAACAGTGAAATTGCGAATGTCCATTCGGAACATGATGCTTCAACCGGCTTGCACGGACACACCACAAATAAGCAACGAGTTTCTGGACAATATTCAGGAGACTACATTGACAAAAACAGTTTTAGAGAGGAAAACATCCGCATACTGCACTTAGTAGCAGATGGAACCTTTTAAAGAGTCAGCAGCAAAAGTAAATAAATGATACCAGGACATAGTACCCCGAGAAAGTCGTGGGTTATGTTCACTGAATTGATAAACTGAGTCCAGAAGAGATTTAGACGACTGCCCGAATCGTTGGACTGAAACAACGGAATCGCCCGATTCTGGAGTAGGAGGAATGGCTGATGAATACCCAAAACTCACAGGTGGAAAATAAGTCTAGGGTAAGCTAGCAAAAAAGTAAACGCGTCAGCCATGGGCAAACGTCAGGCCCTAAAAAGCCAAGTATGGACAAGCAGAATCTACCCGTATGATTGTGAAGTTGCCGACAGGCGACTTCAGAGCTTCGCCGGAACTTGTCAGGGCAGATTTAACTGGACTATCACTCAATAAGTCGACAAAGTATGATTGCCACTATCACCGTTTCCAAGATCCCTTTACGTCCTGCGAAACAACTAGATGTCCAGCCAAATTGATTAAAAGCTTTTACCATACTAGTCTTCTCCAACGAAAGTCACATAGTGTAAATTCATTTAACTCGTGAATTGTTGCAGGATGTTTAGAGGCGGTCTTTAAGTCTTTTAGGGATTTCAGCAATTGGGAAGAGTTGCATTCATTAGAGAGGAATAGTACTTCGACAAGAAGATAAATATCACGAATATCCTTCCTCTTATGCATTAGGAGTTGCGCTGAAACCAGTTCCTGCAGTACGTCATATCCGCCCAACAGTGTTACTTCAATTCTTCCCTTTGCTCGTCAGATCAATTTTGTAGGGCATTTTTTCGTGAACATAAGAATTTCATTCGAGGCGGCGTGAATCATGACGAAATAATTTGTCATTAGCAAGTTTGCTTTCGTTTCTGCTCCGAACATCAACCAAGAAACAAGATGATATCATGCGTTTAGTATGTGGGACCGAATTGAATACATATGACACGGAAGATTACCCAACTGGTTCGTTGTGAAATAAAGTTATTGAACTAGGGATCGAAAGTCAGACACATTTACTTTCCAGCTGCCTCATTGAATTCAAAAACGAAGCATTTCCACATTCAATTTACCTGTCAATCTAGGGGTGGTAAACTGGGAACTGCAGATAGGTCTCGGGGGCATTATTAGTTGGAAAATCATTCGTCACTCAAATATTCCACAAACTCCGGCCGACGATTTCGTCATGGAATAGGTATGGTTCTCTATTCATTCCAATTTGTCTGAGGAACAGAAGTAAGCGTCCGCTTCCAACTTGATATAGTTTCCATGCAACAAATTAGTACTTGTATAGAAGAGACTCGTAGGACAACGGAAAATCGATATTTATTGAACTCCTCATCGGAACACGTAAACTGACCAGATTGGATAGTATTCGTGCTTACATGCTTCAACTTGCACATCAACCATTCTAACTTGTTGCTTTTCTCCCTGGCGCTTGTTTGGCAGATCCCATAGGTAAAAATAGAACACGTGACTGCAAAATGAATGCGTTTGGTCGAAATGAGTTTTATGCAGACGGGGAATTTCTCATCAGGACAGCGAGCGAGAGGGAGAGAACGAGAGAAGGACGAGGTGAGTAAATGCGGGAAGGGATGTAACTGAAACAAATGAAGTACTTTTGTCTTTCATCAATCGAACATCTATATAATTGTTCATTATTACTGATGCAACAATACAGTTCTCTTGTCAACAGATGACAGCCATCAATGGTGACTGACGACAAGAGGAATCAAGCCCTCAATGTTTGCATTCAAAAGTCAGGATATCAATTTTTTGGCCACAATTTATTTGTTAAAAACAGTCAAATATCCCAAAGCACAAAATTTTGTACCGTTTACCCCTTGATGATTTTATGCTGTGAAGTAATAGTAGGTAATAGCCAAATACGAATTGCAACAGCAAACATGGTCTTCTAAAGATTTGTGCTATGAAACCGGAATAATCGTTTCAAATCAGTGGTTTATAAATGTTGAAAAATTGGCCCACATTGGTTGTTTTCAAGTATTGATTAGTACTTCCAGTTATTGCCAACACACAAACATGATCGATGAATTAATTCTAGGCCAGATAAGCGGTCATATGCAATTTACTGAATGCAACCTATTGATAACTTGATCTATTTGCAAATGTATGAAGATTTTTGTTTCAGTATAATCAAGCAAAGCCTATCTTTCTGTGGAGACAAATAGGAAGCATCAAAGTAATGTTTGTTCATGGAGAACGCATATTTGATTAGTTCACTGTAGATTTCAAAATAACATAAAAACATAGGTGACGAAAGTAGGGCAAACAATCGGGCAGTTGTGTTCAGGGGGAAGGATTGAACATAGCCCAAATGCTGTTTACAGTTTGCTTGCTGTCAGTGATGAACCGACATTTCGCGAAATTGTCGAAAACTGAATCATGCAACTTAAAAACCAAAAAACTGAAAAGTGGGTCCAGAAGCACTTCATGAAATTTACTGGCAAGCTAATGCAGTCTCTACTTACAGTGACCTCGACCGATTAGCGTCAGTGATTGGACAATCTCAAAGATGTATTAAAATCAGACAAATGATGAATAAACAAGCCTAAGTTGTTGACTAGGACTGATGTGAATATTTCAGTTTCACTTCTAGCAGTTGGCACAGTCGTGTAAGTGTAACATGAATAAAAAATAGAAATGAATAATAGGAGTAACTGGAAAATAAATTTGGGCCAAGTTGGCAGTGCCAGTCGGATTTGGTTTGGGCGAACCATGTCAGACAAGAAGAATGTCAGTTTGCTTCTATATTTTCATTTTTCACGCTCACGAATGTAAGAACATTGAAACCGGAAGACCTCGTGACTCTGCAGACTCGGGGAGGCCCGCCAAATTACTCTCTTCCCAACCTTCATTTGGCTTCTGTTGCTTATTCGAAATTCCATGCATTTTGTTTCACTAATGGAAAAATGCTGCATGAACTACTGAGAACATAAAAAACCACTCTCACTTATTGGCAGTTAGTCTCCGAGCACCAGATAGAATAGTCAAAATGAATGGCGTTTGCCTAATCCTCCAGGTTGTCTTGTTGATAGCGGTGGAAGTACTCTTCAATTCGGTGATCATCCCGATTATGGTATTGCGGGGATTTACGTGAATCGACCAATGATTCAATTTTTGAAACACGGCACGTGATTTTGAATTTCTAGATTATTCTAGATTATTTTACAACTTGAAGCAATGTGGCAACATGTGCTAAAGCATTACACCCATCCGGGCGAAAGAGTCGCGTCATCACTGATCTAACTACAAGAGTGATATTTTGTTCTGTTACGGACCTTAAACTTTCATGAACTGCAAGTTCTGCTGATAGATTTATGCGCTTATCTAGAACAATGGAGACCTAACAACATAGAACTAAACTCATCCGAAAGACTCTTTTGTTATCCACTAAAAAGATCAGACCAAGTCTATCGACCTCACAAGATTTGCGCAGTATGGCCAATGATGTGGTCTATCTATCTATCTACAGTAACACAAAACTCTCAATTTCACCGATGTAGTTGCTAATGGGACGAAATCACGGCGGATAGCAGTAAATTTGGTTATGGGAAATCACCGCGTTTTGGTTTCTCTGCAAGTGATATAGGGCAACGGGGATTTCAGTCAGCATTTCATTCAAAAACCTCAACAGACCTTGTGGTAAGCATTTCTACGAGACTATTTAATTGATTCCTCAGCCGACACTGGGCCTGTACACAGGCTCACTCAGTAGAAACCTCGTGTGACCAAAAGCCAACATTAAACATGTAGTTGTTAGCCTTTTAGTCACAAATCAGCTGACTTTCACCAGTTTTACGAAAGCGATCCTAACGACCTTGAAATCGGGTGAAAGGAAAATCGATGGTCAAGACGAAGTCAACTATTGGCATGACCTAGAAGATAAAATTTCACATACTGAGAAAGTGATAGTGGATTTTTAGGTGATTCATTCATTATATTTCAACTGGAAAGTGGTACATGTTGACATTGCAGCGATTTATTGGTTAATATTTCTTAAGCCGACAAATATGTATTGCCACTTCAATTCACTTTAATTAGCTTGCCAGCGTACTGATTATCTCGGAAGCATGCTTGGTTTTCATCATGTTGAGTATGCATCATATAGTATTTAACTAAATAACTCAGGTGAGTGATATCCACTGAGTAAGGATTCAAAGGTAATCTGAAATTGGAGACTAAATTGGTAAAAGTAGAAAGAAAGAATGTACTATCTTGTAATTGGGGCCTGTGTGTGGAAAAACTTGTTCTGTTCCGAAGACTGTTCGGGACAATCACCTTTTGTTTCTTCTTGCGCTCTGAAGTAAACAACTTGCATGGGTTACGGGATACAATTGATTAAGCTTGCCGATGAGAAGTTAGTAAATGCTGCATAACTTTTGGGCAACATTGCTGATAAGATTGAGCCGACGACACGACTGGTTACCCAACCAGTCCGTTCTGCGTCACAAATAAACAAACTTATTTGGAATAGATTAAATTAGTCCGTTTATGACTGACTGATATGACGAGTTCCCGCCGTGTTAATCAATCAGTGGAGAAGATCACCCATTATTAAAATACTCAGGCATCTTCATTGAAGATCGCTAGGCTTCATAGAACTGGTTTCAGTCGTCGTGTGGCAATATATTTCTCGAAATCCGTGGAACTGCGTGTGAGGATTCAAATTCGACGACCTGCTTGCAACTCAAAAATCTCTAAAATGAAATGCTATCATTCATCACTTGAAAATGGGAATGTTATTTATTCAGAATTTTACGTGAAAGCTGTAATCTATTGAACGTATCGGCTAGTTACTTTACACTTACTTGTGACACGAATATATTCTAGTTTTTTGTAGAGCACTTATTCGGATGTTCACATATATAATTGTTTGCCTTGTGGATGCGATTAATTCTCATTTGTGAATTGCCTCGACACATACACACCAGGCATTGTTGGTTAGGACAGGATTTGGGAGAGCGATTGTTCTGGTCAACCGGATTTGTAATGTGTCGTCTCGTGTTTCATTGTATTGTACAGCATTGAATTGTATTGCGTTTTGCCATATTGTGATGTTTCGTGTTGTGTACACGTTTCCTGTTTGTACACTCAGCGCCTTGCGAAAGGTAAGCAATGGGGGGCGGAAAACCTCGTCAAGTGAATGATATGAGCATTTGTAATATCTTGTTGCTGATAGAGTTGGTTGAAACATGATCCCAGTTTGTCAGGATCTGTGTTGAATTAGGGATAGTGCAGTTCTTAAAAATATTGGTTCTGGAGAGTACGTAACGCAAAGGGGATCCTGAAGGAATATGAGAGAAGCTATGTGAGATATGATACTTGAGTGGGATTTGAAATTTTCTTGTGAGCTGGTGTTTTATATCTGAACAAGTGTTAACCAATCACATATTAGCGAAAGATTCGTTTAGTGACGAGAGCTCCACCACTGACGGCTGACAGTCATCTAGAAAAAATTTAAGACTTTCTTACTTTGATCTACAAAACTAATAGTAGAAACTTAAACAATGATTGGAAAAACAAATGGGATAGAAAAACGGCAGAGAATGCTTTGTTTCACCTTGCAGTATTGAAGGTTTTTATTTGAAATGAGATGTCCTCGAGGATGTTTGCACGGATGAAAATGGGGAAGTCCGTCTCAGAGTTTCATCGATATCATCCTGGTTATGTGTCACAGAATCATCAACCATGGCAATTGTTTCGGAATTATTGAATGGTGGTTCGGATGGGTAGCCTAACCTTGGGGGAGTAAACAAACAATCGAATAACTTTGGCACTTCAAAGTGTGAACCGTGAATTATAGTAAATAGAAAAAATGATGTGGGAAACACGGTTGACTATTTCATTGATAGAAAGAGCTTGAGAAAGGGCAACATTGTCAGCGTGGCAGGAAGAAATAGGTATTATGTCACCGATGTACGTAAAACGCATAGGATAGCACTCTGCAACGTGTCTGAGTTGTGAACTTACGGTTTCCCATTTTAATCGCCCACTCAAGTGAACCGGTTTCTGATTGGAAAGCCATGAAAATAAGGATTTGGGAGAAACAGACGATTTATCTTGTGAAATGACAGCGACGTTGGGACAGGTTCAAATGCATTCAAGTATTTGGAGGAGGCGAAACGTGAGGATTTCATCGATGGATCTAAGGACGTTTAGACGCCTCTGTCCTGAAAACTGGGTAACTAACTTATCTTAAAGGCAGACAGGATTGCTCGGATATTGAAGTCGGCCTTTGAAGAACATTTCATCTTTTTCCACACAAAATTCGATTGTTGTGGTTACCATTTGGGTTCTTTTTGGATACGAATGTGTCAATTTGGAATTGTCACAGAATTGGTAAACGTGATCTGTGTCTCACCAAAGACGTCAATTTTGTTTGCTTGTTGTAACGTTTGAAATGCAAGTACAGCGCGTACCCTTGGCCTTCTTGTTTGCATCGGAAAAAGCCAATCGACTAGGAGGACATGCTTACTTTTGAGGAAATCTATCCAAAGAAGCCTAGCAAAAAGCTCCTGTTAAGGCCCATTACACGAAGATGCACCAGCAGTTTACCGTCGAGGATCACACGTTCAACAATACGGCTGGCGACTTCACTCTTCCTATATAGCCAGTAATCTTCCCTACTCGGCAATGCCCTATAGGTGGAGAACGACTTTTGGGATAATTCGATAGCACAAAGTCCTGGAACAACTGTGAGCTGGAGGGAAAGCTTTTGTAGTCGAAACAGATGAGAACAGTTCTTCGTTATCGCCTATTAGTTTGTTCAGTTAAGTCGCCCGTGATCTTAAGTCGAATTACCACCGAACGGGCTACTGAACACTTCTTATTTGCAACTTATCAAAACCGTGCTCATTGATTTTACTTAGAAACAAATACTCATTTAAGCACACACGGATTCAACTCTTTCCTTTTGCGTAAAAT
Organism: Fasciolopsis buskii; assembly: GCA_008360955.1. Lineage (NCBI taxonomy): Eukaryota > Metazoa > Platyhelminthes > Trematoda > Plagiorchiida > Fasciolidae > Fasciolopsis > Fasciolopsis buskii. The sequence continues at coordinate 311,310 of LUCM01004381.1, read as the reverse complement.
ATTTGACCTGATTGTCGGCTGAAAACAAAATGAAGTTCGTCTCCTAGGGTGTATCCTTTTCTGCCTTGGCAAGGTGTGACAAGCC
>LUCM01004381.1:146803-310125 GCA_008360955.1 Fasciolopsis buskii | reverse complement strand
TGTATCCTTTTCTGCCTGGCAAGGTGTGACAAGCCAGAATTTTCCACCCCAACGGGTTGTTCCACAAACAATTCGCCTGCATTCTTTTTATCGTGTTAATATTGAAGGAAATTCAGTTAAACTTATCTGGCTCTGGTAGATCCGTGTCGTGATCCGTCTGAAATTTGCCTCCAGTCATCTTGCGCATTAGTGCGTCCCGTACTGAGTTGTACTGCAGTGTTTTGATTTTTGCGTAGATGATAAAGAGAACAAAAATAATTTAGTATTGTCTGTCTTCTTATAAGGACTGAATAGAAGTAACCGGAAGAAAACACTGATCAAGCGAATAGATTGTGAGCATTTAACTGGTTTAGTTTGCCCAAGATCGTTGACTGGAAAAGCTGCCGGTTTTGTCAAGGATGCATGCAAAGTAAAGCACGCTCTCACATATAGTGGCAATATAAAATATCATTCATACCGAAGAATGTTCTAAAGGAAGTAGGTTGCTGCCGGACCTAATCGAAATAGAGGAATGTTCGGAGACAACAAACAAGACGGGAGTTTTACCTCAGAATCCGAAGGAATATATGGATGAATTAAATACAACTTGCGCACGGCCAATTATCGACAGAGAGTGTTAAGACAGTCAGTAGAAATTGTTGACAAAACTGTGCCTGTGCTCTAGCGGCCGCGGCAGTGCAAATCAGTATTGGCTTAGATGCATCATCATCAATGTGTCGCAATTGAGCAAATTCGTTCAGAGCCTGCCCGGTGGTGTTAATTGTTAAAGTCGTTCGCCCGTTCGCGTCCCAGTTCGGGTTAGTTGGAATGGTTACTATTATAAGGCAAATTATTTCATGAGAAGAAGTGGAATCGCTCGACCTCGAAACAATAGGGACGGGTCTCTAGTAGTCATCAAATTAAAGATATCAATGAGTTACTGTTTTATTTGAGATGTGAATGCGTCGGCTTTGAACACATGAGTATAGGTGGAGCACCCACCCGCCATCTTAATTATTGTACTGGCTGATACGTTTCAGCACGTTTATGGAAGATTCTGTAGCTGGTATATTTTCTTGGTCAAGTCTGTTTGGACTTACTGAGGGATTGAATCAAACGCGAGGCTATCAACTGTCGCATCTTGCAGACAGTGAGCAGGTCTCTTCTTCCCACACCAATAAATCGAGCCTTGCATAGGGAATCAATATTCTCTCTATTGGGAATTGTTCATTGAATGTTCTGGATACGTTTAAATTTCCAAATTGAATTCGGGTCATAATGTATCCTAATCAATAGAGTTTGTCTTGGGATAGTAAATTGATCCTTGCTTTAAATTTATTGTTCGAAACCTTTATTCGTACACCTTCTGGGGTGGAGGAGGGGTGACGGATATGCATTGGTTGATAATTTCTAACAAACAGGAGTCAAAGATGATAAATATAGTCATGTGTGTATCACTGTTAATGCCTGGTGTTCAGTCATTACAATGTTAATATATGAACGGAAATAAAGCAAATTTTGTGGAGAGCTGGTATTCGTTGCATTTATCCGTATTATTATAAGGCTGATAAGAGAGAGCTTAATGACGAAAGTGAAAACATGGCAACTTTTGGAATTTTTGACCTGACTCTCATATAGAGGATCTGTCACAAGACTCAGGTCAAAAATTCCAAAAGTTGCCATGTTTTCACTTTCGTCATTAAGCTCTCTCTTATCAGCCTTATAATAATACGGATAAATGCAACGAATACCAGCTCTCCACAAAATTTGCTTTATTTCCGTTCATATATTAACATTGTAATGACTGAACACCAGGCATTAACAGTGATACACACATGACTATATTTATCATCTTTGACTCCTGTTTGTTAGAAATTATCAACCAATGCATATCCGTCACCCCTCCTCCACCCCAGAAGGTGTACGAATAAAGGTTTCGAACAATAAATTATCTAGGCAATTGTGTTTGGCTCACAGCAGTTCATTACACCAGCACTTCTTGCGGTCTAAACCTAGGAATTGCATTTCCATACCCATTAGTCAATTACCGTGTCTCCATATCTTTGATAATCGTGAAACTGTCTTTTTTGAAGAACATTTTGCACACATTGCACTTTCCACCAAAAACAACAATTTGCTTGGTACAGAACGTCTATTCCATCTAGCATGCTTATCACGCTCAACTTGTAAGCGGTTCTTGAAACCCCACCGCTTATAGGTTGCAACTCCCAATATTGAACGACACTCATTTCGTCCAGCGATTCAATTGTTCCCCTGGCTTTGTAAGGCAGTCCACTTAGTATGGAGCCAGAAGTCTCCAGTACGTCAAGATCTGGGCTTCTGTCCAACTGTTAACCTCTGGGAAAACTGAATCCTTGTGGACAACTTGTGCCGGCAGCTGTGGTTGATAGGCTTCAACTGATTGCAACCCACCACTGACAGGCTCCTGGGACCGGCTAACGCCTTGAAGTCTAAATTATGCAAAATTAGGCTTCGTTCAGTTTTCTTTAGAAAGGTAATTCCGGGTTAGCCTGTTTTATCTTGAATTAAAGAATAAAATAATAAAATGAGGAACAGTTTTGTTAGAAATTCACTCGGTTTTTGACTGGTTCATTTACATCACGTGATTACAGATTTTTAGGGACCTTTAATTTTATCAGTCAACTCTAGATTACTTGGTTCATTAAAACACTCATGGCAAATCTTCTGCTCCAATAAAGTTCTGTTTGATGGGTTTGGTGTCCAAATCACGAACATTTCAGTCGTAGTTAAACTAACATCATCTCTTTGTAGTCATTGTCACAGATGACCTTTTTTGATCACAGATATTTTGTCATCAAACTGAAATTTGGAGCTTTAAATTGGTCTGAGCTACTTCAAGTTACGTTTGACGAGCAATGCATGGTGCCGGTTTTCGACCTCTTTGCTGTTTCTTTTCCTTTTCTGCCGCCTATGTTGTTATTTTTGAAAGAAAACAGATGCATCCATCCAATCAAATTCATCAGGTACCAAGTTCGCGAGTTGTGAACTATCAAAAAAGTCCGATTTCAGTTTTGGGTCTTGTTCTCCGCACAATGTTTATTTGTTATTAAGAACCATCACACTGTTCAATTTTGCTTCACATTCAGCGATGGGAATTTGGAAAACTGGATGTTCTTCAGTCCACAAGGCTATTCGCAGTCAACGGCGTGAGATTTCTCCTGAGCAATTCAGAAGCAAACCGCCGAGAGTCATTTTGGTGCTTACCCCAAATTCCTTCCAGTGTATCACTATATATGGACCGGGTAACTGTTAATCGCCAATGGGCTTGTCTTCAACAAGACGTGAATGGCGAGAAAAAATCACGGCGTTGTTTTCCATTTCTTAAGATTTTGAGGTTTAATCCAACTAATACGACTCATTCAGGTTCAGCAGCAGCTTGAATATGAAACGAAGCCCATAACACAAAATCAAGCACCATGATTGAATTAATTATTTTTGTTATTATGGTCATTAATACTAACTTTTTTCATGCCGAAAGTGTTTTGTATTTAGTTGAATTTACCGAGAATCTTTACGATTGAACCTCGGTTGTAAATCTATCGTTGCTAGTTGGTTATGGCTGATCTTATTTTTTATACCTGTGTATGTTTCATATCGGCTGAACCAAACTAACAGACAAACCATTCATTTTAATTAACTTTGGACGAATTTTGTTCCTACGCAAAAAATGTTTACTGGACGGTTTTCAATTCATTGGACATATTTCGCTTTCTTCCTTCTCATTCTATACTCTCAAGAAAAATGCCTTAAAGCATCTCCCCCTGGTGAACAAATGGAAACTACGGTTGATTTGTATAACAATCTGTTTATGTTCGTGTGCGTGCATGCGTTACAACTTTACAAAAACAGTACTTTGGACAATACACGATAGGACAGCTTTTTCTAATCATTTGTATTTTCTTACAGACCTAGAAACTTTTGCCGGACTGTGGCCAAGCGGTCAACATTCGGGCATTTGAAGTCATAGTTAGCCAATGTTGATCCCCTCGTAGCTAGTCAATTTTCCCGCTTGACACCAATCACTCTTCATATCTGTTAACCGTGACCCCGTTCCCGAAACTGATGACAATAAAATGGGGAAATGATAAAAAGAAAAAAAGCTAGCAGCCCGGAACACTGCAACAGTAGGAACAGGTCGGGTTTTCCGAGCAAATGTTGCTAAATACGGTCGACGTTGGATGACGAGATGCGCTCATCACGCATCATCTGACTCTTTACGTTACAAATCCAAATAGTACAGTTTGAATTGAACGGGTACAAGTGAATGAATGTCGTGCCTATTCCCTAACTGTTTTATGACAAATTTTTTTCAAGGCCCCAAAATATTGGGACATCTTTCGGGGTAGCTTCGTAGAAAAGCTGGAAAACAATCCTTTAGGATTGCAAGGCTGTGGCTGTCGTGATGAAGGCGAACAGACACCAAATTTTGATCAATCTTGCATTGAAACAATTTTTAAGGCACATACAGTTTGCACTATCACTTATTAATAATATGCAGGATTGAATTGATTTGGCTTTGCTCACCGTTCTCCGTACGACAGTTCTCATGCAAATTCTGGAAATTATCTGGCCAACATTACATTCAGGATGTTGTGTACCTGAGTTACTTCCCCGTTAGTGCTCGCCAATGATTCCCCTTTCATTATTTCTTCTCTTATCACTTGTCATTCATCAACGAAATGATATTGCAGGCCATTTTCCGGAAGGGAGGGGCAGAAAACAGAGGGCTGTCAAGTGAGGAACTTCACCGCCGATGTGAGGATTTTAACCCGCTTCCTTTGGTTTGAAAAGCCATGGTGTTGACTGCTTAGGTAAGGTTGGTCACCTGAGAAACTGAGCAAAGCTTTTGAACTCGGGTATGTCAAGTGGATGGCGTTTGAGTTGTTGACACGTCACCAAATCCCATCTAGATCTGCAGCGTCAAGTTTTTTCGATGTCATCCTCCGTGACGTCCATCAGTGCCCGACGATTTCGAAGAAGGACAAAGTACTTATTCCGTTAGTTTCACTGATTTTTCCCACTAAATCATCCCAGAATTTAACATCAACTCTCACACGATTTGCAAGTCATTGTAGACTAAGAGGGACATTGACCTAAATATGTTGAAAAGAGTTAATTTACCAAGAACCACGGAATTGTTTTTAGTAAGACAAGTTTATCAACCCCTTTCGAAGCTGTCCGGCATTGGTGGTTGTATGAGGATGAAGCCCAGACAGACTTGACTCGGGAATTCTAACTAACCTAGAAGGATGTTAGTGGGGAGCACGTCCCAGATGCTCCCTCCAGCGGTAATGCCCGGGGTACAAACCACCATCGATTAGACATTTTGAGAGCAAAATTCCGGTTATCCTCAAGTATACGTCTGACGTGATTATCACTGATCCCCGCACGGAAGTTGTAACTCGAAGGATAATCCGCCTAGCAGTATATCTTAACACCCAATTCCTCATCGTAAATCCACGAACCTCATCATGACCAAACCCGGGATTAAAAAGTCGGACGATTTAGATTAAACTGCGAATAAAATCAGTGCTTTACCAAAACCCACTTGGGTTCTTCGTTGTAGTGTGACAAGCAGCTGGAAGAAGGCTTCTTGATTTTTTGTTTTTACATTTGGTTCAATGCGTCACACAGAGTGCTTTCGCAACGGGAGCTGTGACCAGGAGTTGGAAGACTCCAGCTAACGAACGGATCGAGGCTAACTAGCTGAGTGCCGCGCTGATTTGCAAAATAAGGTAAACACAACATAAATATGAAAAAAACGACCAAGTTTCACACATCCTTTGTGAAGGTGGATTCAATAAAATAATAGAAAATATCCATCAAACAATTCTCTACCTTTATCAAATACTCTGGTGAATGACAGTCTGAAAATATATAACACCCCACGTGACCCTGTATCCAACGCCTTTCTGGGCATATATTTTAACAGCTTGCAAAATGCATGCAGTTTTTAATGCGTGTACGCCTACCTCCGAGTTAATAAAATAGAATTGATTTGAAAACAGTGTTAAAACTGCAAAACACTGGATATGGCTCAGTCTCGTGAACGTGGGTGAAATAGATGAACGACGGCGCAGAGCCAGTGCTGAGCGTGACTACCAGTGCGCATCAGATTTCTAATGATCCAAAGAAAGAAATCTATTTAATCATGCTGAAGGTAATTGTAAGATTGATGATTTTCATTGCCAATATGTATACATATACCATACGCGTGACTGTATTTCCCTACGGAATTTTCACGCAGATGTCAACTTCCAATCAATATTGCATAATCAATTAGCGGCACCTTGGTCACAGTCGTATGGCTCAGAAATGTTTCAATGTAAACAATCCACGGAGGTCAATGATTTCTAGCCACATTGTTCTTTATCCTCTGTTCACTCATGCCAATCATCTCTGACAGAATGCAATCCAACAACTGCCTGGAATGGTGCGAAATCAGAAACAGTTCCCATTACATCTTTGGGAACTCGGTCTTCCGAGGTACCCGTTGACTGAGGCATTCTAGCTTAAGAAAAACTAAGCATTATTTTATATTTTCACATCAGGTCCAGTCATCATTGAGTGCATTGCAGTCCAGTATTCAAACGAAGCACAAATCTTTCGCCGCTTGTTTTTTAATTGACTAAACAGATTGTCCCTTCGGTTCCGATTTCACTTTTGTGCCTCTTTATCAAAGCTCATTCTTTTTTATACGTCAGAAAACTAGTTGTGCTTCAACAGAACTAAAATGTTTTTCTTAGTGACACCATAGAAATCGGGCTGCTTATGTCAGTTCATCATCATCATCGTCATCGTTCAGGGTTAAACAGCACGGCAAGCCTTACTGACCGCTGCTTTTCCCCAGTTACAGGTTTCTAAAAAAGAGTGAATACCCAAAGGGAACAGGGGTTGACCTACACAAGCATGAAAAGATAACATGCCACTGTAACCAACACACGAAACACAGTCTAACTGTGCAAGCGCACCATTTCAATCGTTCCGATTCGATAGGAAATGGCAACACGATCGCGCACTGTTCGCGAACCACTGTCATATCCTTCACTGTCTCCAGCCAGCTAGTTAACCGATCTTTCGGACCCCAACCAACAAGACATGAGACAACTACATTACCTAAGTTCGCTGTACATTTTCGCATTCCACGTTGCCATCTGTTGGCCTCCACATGACTTTTTCCATTCTTGGGGAGGAAAACAAAATAGGCACGACATTGTACCGTAGGCGAGTGTTCGACGTACGCAACACGTGACCAAACCAGCTTAGTGTACCAAGTGAAACAATGTATTCTGAGAGCCGGCACTTAGTACTAAGTCCCTGACCTCCAAATTATTCACCCGGTCACTCCATTCTATCCTAGCCATACTACGTAGACATCGGTGGTCAAAAGCCTCTAACCGACGAACATCTCCCACACTCACACTCCATGTCTCGCAACCATGCAACAGAATTGAGCGCACAGTACACACGAACTCTCAGCTTCAGTGAAATATCAGGCTGACGTCACAAGTGTTTCAGTCCAGCGTAAGCTGCCCGAGCTTTGGATATACGCGTATTTACCTCCACTCCTGAGCTACCATCGTTCGACAAGCAGCTACCAAGATAGCTGAAACGGTCCACGATCATTAGTTCCTCTCCGCGCAGTACCAAGTTCGGCGCTGTTGTCGTCCAGTCTGCCAACAGCGCTTTGAACTTTGAAGGTGCAAAGCACATGCTGTCATTTCGCAGCTGGACTTCCCGTCAGTTTTCTGTTATACTGTAGATAATTGATCCACGTCGTATGAATGCTTCAGATTTGGATATGTTCCTTCTCCGGCACATGGTTCTTGTAAGACTCACTTTTCCGCGGCTCTGAATTGCACTTTATTGATATATCACGGGCCTTAACGATTCTCAGAATTGTGGTTTCTGTTTTTTCTTCTAGTGATCTATTCTTTGTGCAGGTCCCATCTGCCCGGTTGGCCTTTGTTTCCCGTTACCTGTCGATGTTCACACGTTCATCGCCCCATTTGAGTTAGACTACAGTAACAAACAGGAGTTACTTGTGTGTGTGACCTCAAGCGAACCCTCCACCCCTATTTGCTAGCATTTGTATTACTTCTCTTTGCCTAACTGTGTATTATTGATTCTCCTGCTAAGACTACCAACGAACGTGTACATAATGACAATATTTGTCCTGTGCGAACTCAACCATCCGTATGTGTCCAACCTTGGTGTTTCTCCTCTGATTCATTGATGGCTTCCCTCATACTAGAACAAATAGACCGAATTTTGACCTGATTCAGATTCACTTACCACTGCTAATTGTTTTAAATGGGTTCCTCGAAACTGCTGTTATCATATGCGTGCATATAAACGTACCTTCACGGGACAACAGTTATCAGTGTTCCAAATCTGTGTGCACTGTTGACTTCGTGATACTGGACGCATAGTCCGTCAGTTGTTACTTCCGTCCATGCACATGGTAGGCAAAACAGTGGGCTGTCTCAATCAAAGCCCCAGTATTTGAAGGTGACTTCTGGCGCCCCCATCCGCTGCCTTTCACCTAATTTTTCATTAATTTGTTATTGTCAATAGTGCGGAATCTCCATACAATCTTGGTTGTCATTGTTCTGGATCCGAGGATTTGTGCGTCAGGTCCATCATGGGAAGGCAATCCGTCGGTCTTATTAACAAATTCTTCAAAATATTTGCCTGTTTTTATTTCACTTGAGGGACCTGACTGGTGTGAATTCACCCTTCCATCTTATTGTGAATAGTTTCCCACAGATAAATCGACAGTATCAATTGAATCCTGAACAGAGAACATGGAACTAAATACCAACTCATAAAATAGCATTGTTGTAAAAGTTAGGGATTAGTTGACAGTCTGGTTACAAACAGGGCGTTAAAATTTCTCATGAACCTGCCGTAGATTTGCAAGCATCCACTCGTGACACTGCTTCTGGTCAGTTGACTTCATCTGGCATAACTTCAACTGAGCTGAATTTCATATCATCGACGGAAAAGCTAACGGACAGAATTCAACTTGATAAGTTTCTGAGAGCTACGAGGCATTGCCTTCACACGAGAGTTTTTGCGCGAGATTTGATTCGCGATCATATATATCGAGTGACAGCATCCATTTTTCCCAAGTTGTTTGGCCGACATTTGAGGTTATGCGGCGGAGTGCGGTCGATGTCAGGAAATCTGGACTTGATTGAGGGGTCAGTGTTACAACATCCCTAAACGGACGTCATGAGCTCGAAACATTCTGGGGTGAATTGGTTCCCCTGTATGGGGCTGACAATGCACTGTGGTGTCACTTGTGAAATACCTGTTATTTTTACAATCAGATAGAAGATAGCTGAGCAAATATGAACCTAAATTATCTCGTTTCTTGCAATCATTCGAAATTATCATTTATTAGTAAACCTCTAAGATGAAAAGTCCAAATAACAATGATGCAAGGACCCCATTTTACAGATAATGACAGGCACGATTCAAGTGCATGGTTGGGCACAGCTGGAACGCGCGAGTTCAACCAACCTACTGACTAATATTGATCATTTTCAAATCGCCAATGTCAGATGAGGAGAACAGAGTGTCAGTCAGCTGCAAAACGCTTTTTGTTAAGAGCTTGAGCAATTGTTTCTCGCTAATTTACAGTAGCATTGAACACAAACCCTTATAACTATTTCCATTTAAATCGTTGTGGTTTCTGCTATGACATAAAAAATTACCCAACAGATTTATATACATAAACTTGGGGTCTCACATCTAATCAGCTTGCTTGAGATTTTCATAGATGCATCGAGATCGAACCGCCTTCATAAAGAGACAGTTTCAGGTATTCAAACCACTTTCAATTAGGGGTAGATTGGTAGGACCCGTATACTACTTTCTGTCAGAAAAGTGGTTTCTTTTCTGCCCGCACTCTTCCTGTTTGTGTTCACCGAAGACCAGATGAATTAAATGTCAACAATTTCTGTTGCCTGGGATTTTGTTCAATTTTTCAATACTTACTTGAAAACCGGAGGGTCCACTGTCTTTTGTGCAACCTGCTTGGTATTTAACAGGAAGCAATTTAATTATACTTCGTTCCAGTAAGATTAACAGTTATTGCCGAACACATCCTTTGACTTCGGAACATTAAATTCGGCAATTCATTTCGTTTTTTAGAAGAATTGATGAATTTCAGGCACAACCGGTGCAAATTAATATAATTTTTAAAATGTCATACTAGTAGATTTAAGTCAACTGGACTGCACCAAACAGAACAATTCCTGATTTTCTAACTAAATTTTCGGACGAAACACGAGGCTCGTTTTGTTGCTCCTGCAGGACAACTACCACGAACACTTTCAAGAACTCGGTAAGATTTCATCTAATCCGCTGGTGATTAAGAGCATTCTTTCTTCTGCCTAGAAACTTCATTAATGCCAGTCCGTTGGTGTTTGCTTCGAATTCTAGCCTAGCGGGTCGATGGACCCGATAAAATTGTAAGAACAAAAGCTTAGTTTTATACTTTACAATAATTACGTTCATATTGACAAGGCAAGGCAAGACTAATCGAATATCATGCTCACAATTTTAATATCTACAACTATTTGATTTCCCAAATATGCCGAGTAAAATTTGCTCGCCGGATAAGGAATCAACTGAAGTAGACAAAAACAGTCCCAAATGTCGACTGGCCGTCTCATCCATATGCCCGCGGGAGTCTGTTTTCAACTTGGATTGATTTGCGACAGGTGTGTTAGCCAGAAATCAGTTTTCCATGTTCTTGAATTGTTGGCCATGTGAACTTGATGAGAAAATTACTCGAAACTTTCCAATTACGTGGCATCACATTTTGGACCAGTTGCAAACCTGATGAACCTTTTGTTTGAGTGAAATTCTCAGTCGACTGAACAATTGCGGTTAGGCGGAGCAGAAATTGCACAAAAGAAAGTGCACTGTTGCACAACCATGGGTACAAAGATACATAGCTTTTCTTCGGGATTTTAATTCTTTCGATTACGCGAGTCTTTTCTGGCAAAAACAATGCGGCTGAACAACTTTAGATGAAAGTTGGATAAAGTAGAAAATTTTGACGGCCTGTAAACAAAAACTTACAGGTAAAATCCACACGTGCTATACATGAAACTGAACTGACACTTCATTTCCTAATAGCCGTACTGTGGTATGCCGGGAGTGTGCTTTGTCAGGGGATGCAAATGTTCGGATCTGTAAGGTGGGAAGGAGCAGATCTCGTGAGCTGGAGCTCATTAAGTGGAAACGTCACCGGGTCATGCTCACCAAATGGCAGTACAACATCTCGTACTACAACACAACATTACAAATCAACTAAATGAACGATACTTGGGCAAAATGCGCTTGCATATCCCACCAGGTCTATTGAGCAATCTGTGAATTCCTCGAAATTCGATAACCTTAGGAATCGTATGAAGACTTTATAAAGTTTTATCAGTAATTTATTTCTACTCAGAACGGAAATTGAAGATGCTCCCTAACAATCCACATGGACGTGCTGCAATGGAAGACTAAGTATCCACAATGACTTCAGGATCAATTTTGAGGTATACCGACAGAATATTGGCCCGGAATGCAAAGAATTACTGTCTCTCATCATGATGCAGTTGCCTTCTCTTCCCTCCCTCTCTTTCCCAGACAATGGTATTATGCTCTGTACTATTTCAGTGCATGTGGTAAAACTTTAAAACGGCGAGTATGTTCCCTAATCCACAAATTCCTAATTCAAATAGATAATCTTCACCAATAGCACTTTGACTTTGTAAATTAAAAAATGGATTTGATTTTGAATACAAGTTGAGTTTGTCTGCATTTCCTGGAAATTATATTTTCTAACGTGATCACAGAGGCAAGTACAACAAAAAAACTGTTAAGGAAAACTTTTATTGATCGTTTCTCCGATGAATACCTAGAACCCATAAAACGGTAGTCTATTTCAAAAGTTGAGGTGACCCTAACCTAAAATAATGAGTCATCGATCAAAAAAGGAAATTAAAGCGGAACATGGTTTTCATTTAAATCAGCTAGCGGGGCATTGGTAGCTCTAAAGCATGGTTTTGTCTATGCCTGTGCTCAAATCACACTGAAGTCAAATGCAATACACATTTCGATCAGTTCTACATGTCAAACTAGTCGAACAAAACGACAGCCCAACCAGATCTAACTTTCAGCGGCTGCCTTTGGTGACCAGGAAATGATCTGCCTTGGACTGTCCTGTCGACGTGCACAAATACGGCACGATGATTGAGTCCAAACTGTGAAAGTTAAAATTTCTGGCACTGTATTCAAGCGTTTACAATCGACTGGAAGTAAAAAAATTAAAATTTTCACCCATACTTTTCATACGGTATTTTTACCCGAATGAGTTGAGTACCATTCTAGGGCTTGGAAGTAATGACCAAGATTCCGAATGGCGTCAATGTTCTCTCGCTCAACACAAATCTGAATTAGTGATAAAATTCGTTTTTTTAAATTATCTGCTTAAATTGTTCTCCTCCCTTTTGGACAAGGCCACCGGGTAGCATACATGAAGAGCAGCAATAACCGCCAAACGGGTTATGTGCTTCGGAACAAATTTTCTTCAACCATCTGAAAGCTAAACATACTACTGGGAAGAAAACCAATACTTTCGGACCTGTGTCCCCTTTCTGAAGGTTAACCTTGCCGGAGCGATAAAAATCATTCGACGAATCACCATGGGATCCTCAAATTTAAGCTCCTAACCAATTTAATGGCATTCTAATGAGAAAATTGTACCCGTTTTTCCACCAAAACATCTTTATTTGTTGTACGTGGGATCTGATTGAAGGCAGTCTTGTTTTAATTTGTTGTCTAAGTCTTTTTTCTACTTAGAAAACGCCGTGTAGGATTGTTTCATTTCAACGACAAATATGACATTATTAAAACGGTTGTACAAATGCAGCTGCTAATGTGACAAATTATTTCAGTCAAATCTTTTGAAAGGTCCTAACCGGAGGTCAATGATAGACACAATTACCGACTGACTGACTAGTAATGCAAACGTGGATATTCATGAATACCGCAAACTGTAGCTTTGATAATCTTTTGTTTCAATAGAGTGATAGATTGTTTGCCTTAACCCGGTCATTTAAGAACCAAACTGAACCTGTGAAATCTGTCTTGATTGGGTCAAATCATATCAACTGCGGAGATGATTGGTGTTATGGGAAGAATTTTACAGATTTATTCAGAACTTCTTCGATTTAGTTGCGGTAACTGTACAACGGAAGGCTGTCTGCTAGACTATCTTGATTATAAAACAACTTAACCAAGAATATGTTTGCTGAGTGGCCGATTGCATATAAGGTGGATTTGAGACTTGCAAAGGTCGGTAAAATGCTGAAGTTGTTCGTAAATTGAAAACAAGGATATTTGTCGTTCTTTCATTTTAACTTAGCAAGCGCCGTCTTCAGTTCGAATTTGGTTCTTGCCATGAATTCATAAGGGAATAAATGAAAAGTGGGCTGCCGATTACTTTACAATAGACTTGGACTTTTCCTTGGTTAGGCTACGAAGTCTTCTAGAATAGAGCGATCAGTAATTGCGACTTCAATGGGAAACATACTGTTAATCAGGTCCAACGCTCGTGACACATATCTGATGAACTCGGGCAAAACTGCTTGCAATATTTCACAGAATTTATTCTTTCGGAAAACTGATATACTTTTTTGAATGCGGTTTCAATAATTCTCCGCCAAGGTCGCATCCTACAAGCAGAATCAAAACAATCGTGGCAGAGTCTTCAATGAATCGAAACTGGGTGGTAAAAACGTTGCCATTTTGACAAAAGTTGTTGCTTTAAAAGCCCTCAAACTTGTGCACGATTAGCCCTGACTGTATGTGGCATTTGTGGAGTCAAGACAAACTCAGCAATCTATGTAGAGACTGCTTGGATGGACCAGAGACTAAATTTTCTGTTAGAAGTGAAAGAGGAAAAAAGAACCATAACTCAAACAACATCAACTTTGATTACAAGTCTGACGACTCGAATTGTCCGCTTTGTTTCCTGCAAGGAAAAGGCTCTTCAAACAGGTAACTAAATATAAGGACCGTACAAAAGGTTTTGAAATGCATGCGCAAAACTCTGCCAAGGACTAAAGTACCGTCAAGAAAAGCTTCTCTGATTGACCTACAGGAATTGATGGAGATTTAGACCGTGCGGTCAAAGCCTGATTAACGATAATGCATCAAACTATGCTTACCGGAACGGCCTCTAGTAGCTGGATGAAGATATACCTTCCGAAAGCACCAAAGCAGAGGCCGATTTTTGTCTTCCATTCAATTGTGATTTTGTACAGAAATTGGGGTAACTGCAACGAGAAATTCCGGATTGGTTTTACAAACCATTATTAACAGGACTATTGTTTCATCTCTTTTTTCCTGCAATTACTCCCTGGAAAATTGACTAACTGCTCAAATGAAAGGCTGTCTAAATTGTAGCTTGAACTCCTGCTTGGTCTTTAGCATGTAAACACAGTAATACAATAAATGCAAATCGTGTCTTTGGGTAGACAACTGGAATGGCGGTAATTTATCAGGTATTATATCTACGTATGACGCTCGAGTCCTCTATTCAAACTTGAGAATCTTCAACCCATGCTGAAATCTAACCTGAAGATGAGCTTATTACCTCCAAGCTATCGGCAATTAGAGGTGGAAAACTTTTTAAAATGACAGAATTCGATTTTTTGTCACAAGCCAAATTGAAAAAACCGCACGGTGACAGAGTTTGATTATAAAGTGTCTATATGCGTATGTGCACGCAGGAGGAAAGGTATATCGTCGATTCCCTTCGCGCCTGACATGCAGAAGTTGGTTTAAATCATCAGCCAATCGGAAATGCGTGTAATGTGCACGTGTAGGTCACCCAGTCAATGCCTGCACACGGTAGTAATTGATTCCGGTAAGTTGGAATTTTCCAGTACCAGTTACTCAGCCAAACAAACCGCTGGGCCTATTGCTTAGGCTTTCCTCCCATAAATATCTTACTCAGTTGTTCCCCATTCTCTTACATTACAGCAAAAGTTCATTAGTAAATAAGCCATCAAAAGCCAACATCGAGATGCACAAAACAGTTGTCTAGGTGGTTTTAAAGCTCCGAATAACTATCCATCTTCACTACATTCCTATCCTGCAGGAATCGCCTTAAATCTCATCAGAAATTTGTCTGACCAAGTACAATGAATCTGGAATATTTGTTGACCGTTTGATTGCCAAAATAAGACACAATACACAAAACTAAAGTGATCCACGGAAGATATGATGGAGAATATTTTATAAGCTTATTATCGTCCACTGTTTCTGTTTGAATTGAGAAACACACACGGAACTCAATTAAGCGATTTCGGCCCGAACGTCTTTGTTGCGGACGAACAATGCGCTCAAGACGTCCACTTTTATTATCGGGACAGAGAAACGTGATTTTTCTATATATATAAATATATATATATATATGTAAATTTTCGAAATACACTGCAAATGTCTCCACTCGTATCGATCTCTCGCGACATTTGCTGAATTCACATATTCGCGGAAACAGCGCGTGAAATCGTCAGTTGACCTACCTCAAGTATGTGTGTGTTGCGTCCATACAATTTGTCTCTCGTTCCCCGTTGCTTGGTTCTACTAGTTTAGGGACTGTAATTGCTCCACACGCTTGTCAATTTTTCACTGATCTTTGCGTTTATACTTTATACCTAATTCTCCAAATTCTGCCCAATTCTTGACTTTAATTTTCAAGAACGAATTTCATGCATTGAGTATAGCGGGCATCTTTATTGTCATTGTAGTGATAATATGCGTAAGTGATAGTATTTCCTAAATCAGCTCCGATGTACATTTCTCAGAATTACGTAAGCACTTTATCTTAAACATAATAGCTTTCTTCCAGGGTGAATCAATTTGCGCAAAAGCCGGTTCAGCTCTGGAGTGTGGTTCACATGAAATTATATCGCACTCCAAAACTTGAAGTTAACCAAGGTGTGTTTGCTTTCCAGCCATGGTATCTCACCATGCTATCTGCAAAGCAACTCAACTTAGAAATTCTAAAAGTACTTAGGTAGTGCAATACATACCCTATTTAGTACTTAGGCTGTTTGATGCCACATTAGAATGGCCGCAAAACAATGGAGGGCAGTGGCGGGTCTAATGTTTGTCAGTGTTTGTCCATACATATTTACATCAAAGCACGCGCTACAATTCTGCGAGTAAATCTCACCTAGATTACCCGAGTGGGTATGTAATACCTGATGTCTGAGATACACAGGTAGTGGCCAAAATAAACGTGTTCGGTTTACTGTTGCATTGTTTTGTCGGTTCAGGCCGAATGCATGCATGCCCATACTTTAGTCTCTTCCTACTGGAACAAATTAGTACTGGCCCATTGTTATGCAGATATTTGGCATCTGTGAAAACTCGTACGCATTCTTCTTTATCAGTGATGCAGGCGACGGAGTATATTCCAGTGCTTTTAGAGGGATAATCTGAGATTTGCGTAATCTGCTCCATACAAGTGAACCAGTATGTAACGTTTCAGCTTTTCCAGATTACGTTTACGGTAAATTTTACTGGATCGAAACCACATTGAATATGTGATTTATATATATATGGGAGTGTTAATATCGTATATTCACTTGGCGCGCTGTCAAGCCCGGAAAGCAGTAGAAGAACATTCAGTCTCCATGTTATTCGATCAGTGGAAGTCAAGCGGACAACATAGTGAAGTTCGGGAATGAGAATGCAGCTGCAGGTCAGCTTCCACACTTAGCAGCCAGCAGTTCTCGATGGCTTACCCAAAGTGACTTGCAAAGTACTTTCATCAAAAAGTGGATGAGGAGATGAGATGCCAAGAGGGATTTATGCTGTGTAAACCAATGTCCACTGTATGAGCACGTGTGCGACAGGTAGGATCCAGGGGCTTGCCTTCAAGTAAGCGAAAATGATAATACCTCGCACAGAAATTGAATCAGTCTGATAAATGCATGCTATCAGAGTTTGTACCGACGATGTGATTAAAGTTTAGACCATCAAACTGAATTCTCCTCAAGCAGAGTACTAGAGTTATTTGTTTATTGGCGCACCGCTAGTTCGTTCTAGTTCCTAAACAGTCCAGCACAGTTTCAGCAGAAGCTAGATGTCAAGAAGATCTGAAAAATGATGGTGAAACCCGGGTCCTGCATTACAAAGGCTAGCGGACAGCTGTTAGGGATATATCAGGCTAACTCTACTTTGATCTTGCTAACACGATATACGCTGCGTAGCGGTGAGCAGACAGATTCAGAATAAGAAGCAAAAATTCATTATAGAAATTTTCCTATTCGGTTAAAAGAAACGAAAAGAGATCTATGAGAAGAGACTTATCAGAAAGGAGAAACGAGAGGAAAATTTTAAATAGTAATCAGGAAATCGTAAGTGTTTGCGCCACGCTATTATTTTGCAGGGCGATCTGGTCGCGGGGTTCATGGACTAAATGCTTTTCTCGGATGGTACGAGTTTTCGGTCATTCTACAATGCGTCCGAAGAGTTTGATCAATATGAAAGACCAAGATGCACAACCACGAAAAATCTGATCACAGCATGACACGTAAGGGTGATTCATTCAGTTTTTGACTGATTTGTTAACAAGAACACAGATTATTAAGCTAAATTCAGAAGCTAACCATTCACTTAACTCCCCAGTTGTGATCATTGCACTAGCAAATGTTAACTGTTAACCATTACTTTATGTCGCGAAAAGTTCGGCTATAGTAATAAATTTTACCCTCGGGAGAGTTAACTGCTAAAACGTTGGACAGGAACGCAGTTAAGACGCAACTGATACAGGTATAGTGCATTCTATTAAAAACTATTTCACCCATCAATAGTTAACCGAATCGTATAACGCCGTCGAATGAGAAATCGCTCAAAATGCCATTCATTTTTGCCTGTCAACATCCTTTGGAAACGTCAATTTTGGTATGCATGAGGACTGAACATGTGCTTGCCTTCTTTGCCTAAAATTGTAATTTCTTTCAAAGCTTAGTGTCAAAAATGCACACTGGTCACGGATTTCGATGGGCGGGTAGGAGACAAAAGTCACGTCACGCGTACTGGTAAACGTCTCGACATATTATCTTGCGGTTCAAAAATGCAAATAAGTCATGGGATCAGAGGTGCAACCTAGGAAGTTCTATTTGAAAAACGAAAATCAGTTCAGGCTGAAATGGTTAGCGTTTTTTGGATTTCGCAATGGCTTGTAATGTTCCATAACTAATTTTCTACGGAAGCGATGTTGACTGATCCAAACCAGAACTGTCTGCAACAATGTGCTGTGATCAGTCTACACTTATTCGACCACCTAATTAAAATCACACTGTAAGACAAACTGTCTGGTAATTTGCGAAGCACTAAGTAGCATTCGCCTCGCATATTAATTGCATATCCCGATGGGTTTAAGTTTCTTTCCGTAGACTGCGTAGAATCAATTTGGGTGCTGATGACTGATGATGCTCGGAAGTTAATCTTAAAGCTTACAAGATTTACCAAAAACTGCGCATCACAAATGACCTCGGATTCAATGTCTATGCCGGAATGCATTATCGAGTCTAGCACTGAATACATACAACATCTCACTATATGAATCACTGTAAGTAGCCTAGATTCAGCTTATTTTCGGCGCCTAATGTTTTGTGTCCCGAGTGATTTCGTTCCGACCACTGGTAGTCATGTGGATGCCGAGGTGACGTTGTATCCGTACCCACCCACTGATCACAACGGCCCTAATACCAGAGACTAGTCCTACCAGAAAATATTTTGAATACTTAAAGGTCTTCGTTCAGCGGATGTCACTGTCGTTGAAGGTAAATCACAAACCAAATATGAATACTTATCAGAGACAGGAAGACAGTCCAAGGCCGATATTTTGTCCAGGCTGATCTCAGCGCTAGCACTGATCATCTCGTCCTAGTTTGCTCCGATGGCAGGCTACTTCTGGTGAACACAGACTTTCACCATAAAAATCGACGTTGGCTGATTTGAAGTCTTCCATTACCCCTATTGTGAGTGGCTGATATTAACCGTAGTGTAACTGGTCAGCGTTGTCGTGGTTAATTCCGCTATTCGACATCATTCTGGTTGATGGTTGTCGACTCACATCATGTTTTGATCCATACTCGCTTTTGGTTGCACCTAGTCTGCGGTCATACCAGCCATCTGACGTGAACTTCTGATTGCTGGCGATAACCATCCAGTTGAATACAATTTAGCGTTTTTATGTCGTCAGCATCACGTTAATGCTCAGAATCTCGGTAGAAGGACACAGGTGCCCGAGGCGGCAAACGAGACACCGGACCTCTGACCATGTGAGCTTCAGAAAAGGAGAATATCCTCGATCTGACTTCTTTGATTGGACGTTCATAGATCCATCGTTCGGCATGCCCAATATAATAAGAAGCTCAAAACTATGAAATCAACAGGCTAATAAATTCAGAAATTGACTGAGACTATAGGTGGATAAGGGCACGTAGGAAATTAAGGAAAGACTATGGCTATTGGCAGTAGTCGCAAGTTTTTCCGACTAACTAGAATTATTGGTCCGTGAAAGCCAATAGTAAACAAGGTCTATGAATCAAAAGGCACGCTGGTGCACCTACAGCAGCCTCCACTGCAACACTGGAAAAATCAAATGAGAATATAGTTGGTTCTATGGCTTAGCTTATATCTCAAGGCGCTTGAGCAAATAACAAGGACAAATTTAATTTTCTTCAGACTGGAATGCGCAGCATCACGGGTATGGACTGTTAAATGCAAGGTTAGTGAAGTTACAGTGGACGACATCTGAGGCTGACTGGTGGAAGGTTCCGCTTGGATTACCGAACGCGAGAAAAAGCAACCGTTGGTGGGTCGACCACTTAGCATCATGAAGTTTGCAGGTTGGATTCTACGCACCCCCCAATTGCTCCCTCAAATGACAGCAAACCAAAAACTTCTATCCAATTAGTGGGATCACGTACACCTATTGAACAATAGGTAGATGAAAGCAAAGTGCAAGATGACCAATCACATAGTTAGTATCAAAGTTAGTTTGTGAAGAAACACAACGAATTGTTTGCCGCTTTGAAGTTCCCATGATATCGATTTATTTTTAATGGTCACTACCACTGCTTTGTTGTGTAGCTTGAGATAACCACAATAAAGTGAGTTTAGCGAATCGAAAAATGGAATTAATGGGATATAATTTGTGAATCAATTGAAGGCACCGTATTCTGGACAAGGAATTTCAAAATGAATACTGAAATGTTCATTTCGTTTCGCCAGATATTATCAGCATTCATCCACCGAAGTTATAAGCGTTTTATTTATCACACCCATCGGCAGCGGGCATTTAATTAAATTTGTTGCATCTAAATCCGAAGATCACGAGTTTGTATCTTTCAGTAGAAAGATTGATCCGAAACGACAAATGTAACGATTTAAAAGAACTGTAATAGAATCTCCCGTGGAAACTGAGGAGAAATCAGTGTTTTAAGTACATCATCCAAACCATTGGTGCGGAATGTTGTCCGTCGAAATTCGAATGTTTCCGAAGAGCGTGTGTAAAAGTTAAATCGGTTGCCAATACGATCCGGTTGAACCGATTTATTCTTACACGGGAAGTGTTAGAACTTGAGCAAACCGTCAACAGAACAACGAGCTCCGAGACGACCGTGCGATTCACTGGCATTCGCATTCATTGAACGAAGCACCGGGTATTCGATTCTTTTTTTCCTAATCTTTACACGTCACAAGTTTGACACCGATTTTTGACTACGACCACCTTCCGGACTAGTTCACCGCTAACAGCGGTGCTCAGTGTAGAAGTTGAATGGTATGGTATTGGCAGTCGTTCAGGAAGTAAACCGTCTGATTTACAATAAGCGAATGACAACATCGTGCTTACTATTGAAGACTGAGGTAAGGTGCGACCATTGCATGACCATCTGAGAAGATGCAGGTGAGTTTGTAATGAGTTCGGCATTTCCGATTTGTCGAATATCGGTGCTTGTTTGCATTGGCCAAAGACCAAAGCTTATGATTACACGAAAGAGTGTGGCGAAGTAAATAACTCATTAATTTTGAAGTTGCGTCTTATCAAACGGCTTTGCGTCAGATGGAATATCTTCAAGTATATGGAGGGAATGATTTGTGTTTATCTAAATGAGCCATCATTCTGTACAAACAAAATATTCCCCTATCGGACAATGGTTGAGTTTACGTTGCAGGGACGAGATTGTTCCGAATATACTGTCCGGAAATATGGTCATCCAAGAGAGATCTAAGACGACTGTTTACATTTGAACACTGATGTATTCCTGATTTTGCCAGGTCTTTGTGCGAGAAGTGAACTGCTATTGCTGAGGTTTGGCGTCGAATATTGGGTCGTAGAACTCATTCATTTGAACGGGCAATTTACTCTCATAGATCATGATGTTTGGAATATGGATCACATATGTTGGTTACTTCTGTTCTCTGAGTCCGTTGATGGTTGCATGTTGGCTCATGGTTTCTAGTCAATGCGTTGGCGTAGGGGCGTGTAAACCTTGACCAATGGTCAGCTGATTCAAGTCATCTGATGTGAGTTCACCTGTTAATCCAAAAGTCTTGGTTAGAGGTTGTGAAATGGTTAATTGCTGTACTCCATGACCTATTTTTAATCAGATTCTCCGTCTGTCTACTATTTCCTTTACTTCTCTTTCTCAGATGCTTTTGGTAATGTAAGTTAGCACATAAGTTAAGAAGTTGTTGTACAAATCCGATGCCTGTAAAACTGTGCTGGTACACCCCTTCAAAATACGGTTTCAACCGTCACTTCATAACATACAAATAATAAGTGTATTTTGTTTCATATAGGCAATGTTGGAATACAGTGGGTTAATAAGGTACAAATTATTCAAGTGATCAACGTGACGATGAAGGTGAGTATGTTGATGATCCCAAAACCAGTTTAATATGTGGTAGAACATAAAATAATAGAAAGAATGAAGTGAATTAACGGTTTTGATTGATGCATTCCGATGAGTGCTCTTACTGGCTCTCGTTTTCAGCTGAATTCACGATCCACTTATCTGTGGGCGAAAGGGGTGGACTTTCTGAGACACTCGTAGTGTTAGTCAACGGACAGGTTGGAACGCAAGCATTTGGGCGCTGGGAAGTAATAAAATGGTCATGAATGTTCACAAATGATTAGGTGGATTGATACAGCTTACAGCACAAATGCAAACGGATTTCAATTGGCGATGAATCAGACGTTGTAATCTATACAAATGTTAATGGAAGTCATGGGTCAGACAGTCTTGGTGCCATGTTATTATAATGGGGAACCGAAACGTTTCTACTAACTACGCATACCTAGAGTATGCTGAAATGAGGGGCGGGCATTCGGATTTGCCCCAACTGTTCCCCCACTCCCTTCACAAACACCATCACCACCGCTACCAATACTAACATCTGGGGGAGTTGCATTCGCTTGTTTATTCAAAAGTGTCTCGGAACAATTCATCCCATACTCCTGGTCCCGATCCTTGCATTCCAGATGGCCGTTAAAATCTTTAGATTTGCGTTGCTTGCACAGCACATAAGCAAACTCAATGATCTCGACCACAAAGCCAGCCGTCAGTCCGATTGTGAGCGAGCATAGACCGCCAATGCGACTTAGTAGCACGCTGATGCTCAGGACTAGTTTTTCGCGATTCACTCGAACGTCTCCGGAACGTCTTTTGAGTACCACGTAAGCAAAATTGTTACCTTGTAAGTTTAAATCTTTGATTGCATTTTCCGGAATCTGCGAAATAAAGAGATGTTTGTCCGAGTAAGAAAAGTAAATTATGAAGACAATGTCGGGCAAAATAAGAAGTGAAAACACTATATAATATGAGCGGGATAGCAACTAAAATACTAGTTAGATAGTGTAAGACAAATTTTATCAATCTTCTTGCTGGTCATATTCGGCCAGGACGCTGGTAAATGCGAAGCAGAAAGTCGATATGCACTGCTGGTGATTGCTACCCGGCTGGAATTGGTTGCACACTGTCTTTGTAATTTTATCCATTGGAAAGGTGGATGGTGAAATCCAATCTCTCGTAAAAAAGGGTTTCAGAATTCCCATTGGTTCATTGTCACCTGTACAATGACTGTATATTCATTAAGCAGGTGCTTTCATCAAAGAACCTGTCATAATCGGTCGCTTTTGGGTCAAATGTGGATAAAATTAAATTGAAGAACAGATTTATTAAGTTCGTACGTGAAACAACTTTTTCTGTTTGGTCGACTGCAATAAATTGGTTCCCATAACAGACATCCTATCTGCGCAGTCCAGTAGTTGTACCTTTCCCCGTTGCACATTACTCGCATAGACAAAAGACAAAGTGCTTACATTGGTTAAATTATCTTTCTGATAGTATTCCAACCAATTCCTGTACCCTTTGCTTTGCATACGATCCCAAGTCCCGTTTTTAGATGCATCATATTCTTGTTCCATACGTTTAAATGCTCGATTCAAATGACGTAACCAATGAAGCTGCCAATCGACTGCACGCCAAGTAGTTACGGAAATTGTGCTCTCGTAACTGTAGTGATTACACCGGGGGTAGCAGACTGTAGTTTCGTACTCCTGTTTTTGATCGCTTTCTAGGATTGCCTGTACACATGAGATATTTTTTCTTTTCTCTTCCGGGACACTAGTTTCGTCTTTCAGTATTGATCCACAGTACGGGGTGTGGTGATATGGATGGGCTGGTCGTGGATTGAAGATGTATTGACAATGACACTTTTTCATTATGTCCATTTGTTGGTGCAACAAAATACACTGTGACTGCGTGTACCGATACGGAACATCCAGGTCCATATAGGCGTAAGCATATGTGGGGTCCGTTGATGGGGTCATATTGGCCAATATGATCCTAGCTTGTTCGGCAGACTGTTCCCGTTTCTTTGATCGACACGGGTGAGGTGGAGTATTTAGTCGTTCCCAAAGAACAGGTTGATAGTTGATCTCATTCAGCTTGCCTGGTTCTACATGCAGTCCTTCCTTCTCTAAATTCGGATATGTGCCAGGTTCGTGGACAACGACGCTGATAAGAAGAAGACAGGGGATGGAGTCAAACAATTACCTCACCTTTTAATCTATTTCTGATACACTGACAGATAAGACAAGATTCAACCAACGTAAATGGTCCTATGTCATAAAATGATGTAAGGGTACACTATTCTTGATGCTTCTTCGACAAAATGTGTATATGACCCGTTAGACAATTACAGAGATGGTCGAAACCCACAGTACATTTCTACTTGTTATTTCTGTCGGTGGGTACTTGGTCTCCAGACTTTGTTTCAAGAAAATTTCCTCATTTTATATGGTTTGTTGGAAGATTCAAATTTGCCATCAATGTTAGGGTTAAAACTAACTTTACCGAATGTACCATTAAAGAAGAATCAAAGGTGGCGAGATGAATTTTGCTTACACACTATGAATTCAAGAGGTGACGTCAAGGGCCACAATCAAACCAGCATTCTTCTGCCTGTTTTTAAAAACGCCTTACATATGAGATACCTTGGACACGGCCCTCGCACACAACTAGGTAAGTGAACAGCGATTCTGATGCGAACCACCATTCCAAATACATAAAGCAACCAAGCTGGTTTCAGTCACTGGACTAGGCTCAGTGGTCACTTCCCAACTAGAGCGAGGCGCACAACTGCAAAGGAGCCGAAGGATGTTTTGGTTAATCCTCGTTTGTTCTGATGTAGCACGGGAAGCCAAATTTGATTCAGAGTGGGAATAATCAACAAAACGATACTCGGCTCCTTTCCAGTTATGCTTCTCGCTCCAGTTTTGATTGGCCACCGAGGCTAACCCATTTATTAATACCAGCTTAGTTGCTCTATTTCGAATAATACTTCGCGTCACACCGGCTGGTCACTTACCAAAGTTGTGTGCGAGGACCGTGTCCAAGGTATTTCAAAGGTAAGTCGTTTGCCCGACAGGCAGAAGAATGCTGTTTTCATTCCTGCTCATGACGTCGAGTTTTGGATCTGCATTGGGTTTCCCATTCTGATTACTTCAATGTTTTCTTGGCTCGATGACTGCCACAGCATGTTGTGCTGGAGCAGACCGACGGGACTTCCTAACCATGCTTAGTTTTGCCGATGATTGTTAGAAATGTGGACAAATCAAGAATTGTTGATGCTTCGATAAAAGCTTCAAAATATTTCTCTTTAATATCCGTGTAGTATTTCATCTTCTATCACATAACTGGTGGCTAACACAGCGATTTGTGCCAGTGAGGACTTTGTGATCACATGTTCTGAGGCATTCACAAATTACCGGTAATCAATTTATGTCTTTCTGTTGGTTATCAGCTAAAACCATAGAAAAGCCGTTACTGACACAATGGAAACCCACTTCATCACGGAATTTCTAACGTATTCCAGAAGCCGGTGTTCGCCATTTCAGGTGTGTCTGGATTTCACTTTTCCTTGTCTGCATGAAACAAAATTCTACGAGTGGCGATAATCAAGGTGGAGTTTTACGATTCAGATCCTTTACCTGGGATACTTTGATAGCTCCGGTCTGCACGATCTTCCAATTCAATTGTCGACTTGTTGACTTCCGGACGTTTAATTGAGGAGAGTGAGTGCAATCAGAAATTACTACCATAATCGTCATTTAAAAGATACCCGTCAGTTTTTGACGAAAGCTACCAGTGTAAGCTCTGCTTCCCACTGATCGAACCATAACGGGAAACTTTACCCAAATCTTCCCACTTGACTGTGAAAACCAACCAAATGCGTGTACTAACCGCTGTTAGGCATATGCAATGGAGAAGCTTCAGGAACTGACTACGCCGATTTTTACGCTGCAAGACAGCACACATGTATGCTCACACCATCTCACGAGTAGGATGGACAAGACTTGGCCAAATTATTAAGTATAATTTCTAACACAACAGTTCACAGGAACTTATGTTCCCCGACTGACAACGAGCCTTTGCCACATGCAGCGTGAAAATTACACCAGCATACTGATGCGACACACTAGGCAAAGGCTGTTCACGGTAATTCGTTTAGCTACTATTTAGGCATGAAATGTGAACTTAGGAAGTAACTTTCTATTTTAAACAAGGGTGCGGAGTAAAACTCATCCAAGCAAACGATTTGTTTTATCACCTGTGAAATAATTTCTTGTCACTTACCACCTGGTGTTCCACTGCGAGTGATAGAAAAATACATCATGGCATTATGATTAAATACTACGGAGAAATCTAAAAAAGATTTGTAAGAATTTGTCAAGTTTGCTACCAGGGGTTTACTTTTAACCCACGAGGGCTAGATAACAGTTTAAAGTTTGTGATCAAATCAAGTAGACGCTTTCGTTCTGAGTTCCATGCATTGACAGACTTTTGAAAATAATTCATGACTTTCGTCATGAAGATGCACGTGCATAGACGCTCGTACATCGATGGTGTTCCCTTTCAATCAGACAATCATGCTCAAGCATTCATAATGATGTACAATGAATCATGCCCACCAACCACAAAAACCTAAGTGCATCTGACTATGTAAGAATATTTTTATGGGTAAAAAACTATGCTACTATCCTCCGATGTTTTAAGGTATTTCGACATCCCATTATTGCCAACATCTTAAGCATAATAAATTTTACACCCGTCTGACTTCAAGCCATGTGCTAAACAAAACATATTAGAATGAGTGGAGGTCGGGATAGATAGAATAAAAGTGAGTAAAAGTAATGAAAGAAAGCAGAACACAAGAAAAACGAGTTTTATGGTTATGTTATCTGCAAGTATTTTTTCTTTTGTTATTTTTAACAACTACAACAAAAACCAAGGCGCTTTCGCCGGTGATTTTGATTTCGAGCCGCGTCAATAAAGGAAAGAATCCAGTGGCCCTCTTGGTCCTTACAATCCAACCCTTGCAATATAGATGGCCATGGGAGTGACCTGTATTGTTATCCTCCCTATTTCTCTGCTCCAAGTCATTGCGTGACTATCACGCTCGTTCGTTGAGCCAGTACCAGGAGGTGCAAACAAAACGCAAGACGGTAAGCGAGGGCAGACATTCACATTACATAACCAAGCCACTAGGGACGGGTTTACATTATGGCGCTTTCCATCAAAGAAGCGATCGAGTCAAACACTTGGCTGCTCACTTTAGCATTGCTAACTCATTGTTTCCACAAAACATGGGCATTATTGCACAACCAGGCGACAGGCTTCCTTGACTCGAGGGCAGACGATTTACAACCATAGAGCGGCACGGATGCTCCGTAGTATTTCGCACTTAACCTTAGAAAGACAGAATGGTGTTGTGTCGGCGCCTTGCGTGCTTGATGATAGAAAACTATTCTGGGCTTCGAAAGACGGATATACGTTTCGTCTCCGACAACTCATTTCCAGAAATACAGCCTCCCATATTAAAAATACTTTCAGCAGCTTCCAGTCTTTCACTGTCCAAGTACAGCACGGGTGCAGGCTTTGGCTAATCTTGAAGTAACACCTTCCAGTTTGATGGTGCTGATTGCATGCGGCATCGGATCACTTTGGTCGTTAGGTGATGAAGGAGAGACTGAGCTGCGCAGACTTTAAAAACTAAAATAGGATTTAATCGGCGTATTTCAATTGCTCTGGTAGAAACTCAGCAGTATTTCTGGAGGCCCCAGCCGATCGCTTAAGAACATCATCGATCACAAAGTGGAACAGAAAAGGTGAAACAGGACATCCCTGAAAGCAAAGGGAGATGAGGACTTGCATAGGCTCGCACTCATCCAGAAGTCTGGCGGTAAGGGGAATTAATAGCAAGTATTTTTCAGGCACGTCGTATCTGGGAAAACAATCCCGAAGAGTAGCCCCAACCACTGAATCATAAGCTGCTCTGGTGTCCAAAAATATGACAATTATGTCTTTAGTAGGTATGTCAACGCTATATTAGTTGACGGGTAGTGAACGTCCGATGCATGCAGCCCGAACCAGACCGAAACCCTACATTCTGCTCACTAACATATTCTTCTCTTTGTGTTATTAACCTGCTGAGAACAAAAGATGCAAGGATCTTCGAAGCAACCTGAATTGAGCTTATTCCTCACTGCCACAGACAGTTTGCAAGCCTATCTTGAAGATGCGGGGAAAAATCAATTACGTCGATTCCGGAAGAGCAGTCTCCTCGTCCCATACTTTGAAAAAATCTGTTCCTATTCTTAAACCATGTAGTACCCTGCGTATTTAAATAAGGCTGGTTGTAATTCCCTTGGGGTTGTGACTTTGTGACACTCCGGGAGTGCTAGTGTAATTCCGATTTCAATTTCGTTGAACAGGTCTAATTATATAGATCATTGAACACCACTTTCTGACAAATTACTTCTACTTTTAGGCCTAGAAGCGAGCCATTTGGGAAAATGTCTTGATTTGTTTCTAAACAAAGCTCTATTAGACTCAGATTTTAAGGGTGCATGAAACAAAAGACAGAACTACTGAGTAATGCTTCTAAACTTCATTTGGGTAAATCTGTTGCTCGTCCTTTGCCAATGAGAATTAGTTATAGGGGAGAAAATATTGAAAATGACTTTCTACCTTGTACTTCTCTTGTTAATGAAATAACAGTGCAGATCATTGTTCAGGAAGGGGACCATGTCCAGTAGAGGGCTATCAGGTGGGAAAATGGACCGGTGGTAGGATGATTCGAACACTCGACTTACTTCTTTGGCAATGTCAGAATATGTAAACAATCAGAGTAAATAATCAACAGATAGTGGAAATGTTTTTAAAAGAAAAGGAAATATCTCGGGGTGTGGTTTCGAAGAACGAGTGTGGAGAGAGAAGACAATTGAAAATTGTCCGTGGGTGGACAGGAATCACCAATTCAGGTTCTCGGTTTGGAATCTAGCTAGAAGTCATCGTTTTCTGTTTATGATATGGTATAAACCCGAAGCCATGTTAGAAATATGTACACAACAAATCGTTTTGGAAACAAAAGGAGGGTTGCGCAATCTGGGCTATGACTTTTAATGTCATTAGATGTTATATAGGAACAGGTATTAAAGTGTTCTAGGGGAGTTTGTAAATCGCTGAGGAAGCTAATCAGGTTTGCAACTTTGATAATGGGGAGTGTCCATCTCGGATCATTTGGTCAACACATCATTCTAGTTACTTAAGGACCGTTGGGAAATAAGCAGAACCTGGTCCTGTCTCTGGATTCTCGTGCCAGAAATATTTGTTCGGTTGACAGCTTTTTTTTTAACAGTTGCTTCTGACAAACGATCACCTAAAATCACTCATCTGGGACAGTAAACCAGAGAAAGTCAATAGACCTCCGCTACCAGCCGATAAGCGAAAAGATGTAATTTGAAGATTCTCCTCTTTTAGGAGTCTGCAGAATCAAATAAGTGACACAATAACTACAAAGTATAATTTACTGAACGTTTCCGGCCATTGAGTTATGTTCTCAATATGCGGGACATTCCATTTTAATTCCATGAGCGTGAAAGTGTAACTCCATTCATCAGCTTCTAGGGTCATATATTCCTTGTTATGCTCGTGTTCGGCAAACTATATAAGTAGAACGACCAGATAACTATTTCAATGAGCCAGGAAACAAACAGGTCTCGTTAACAGCGGAACAACAATCAGTACATTTTTTACACATTAGGCAGACAGTGGTCAACAAATAACTGACGAACCTGTCTGAATGATTTTTGAACTTCTGCATAATGTATCGATACCCGTTTCTATATGGCATCTAATGACATTAAAAGTCATAGCCCAGATTGCGCAACCCTCCTTTTGTTTCCGAAACGATTTGTTATGTATCTATTCCAAACATGGCCTCGGGTTTATACCATATCACAAACAGAAAACGACGACTTCTAGCTAGATTCCAAACCGAGAACCTGAATTGGTGATTCCTATCCACCCACCGACAATTTTCAATTGTCTTCTCTCCCCATGCTTGTCTTCCAAAATCGCAACCTGGGTCGTGGCCTTCTTATTTCCGACCATCTTAATTAATTGTTTATCTTCCATAATTTATTAATGAAATAACGATGCACGTCATTTTTCAGAAAGGGGGCCAAGGCCATCAGGGTGCTGGCATTTTTGGGATTCGAATCCGCGACCTTCACGTCAAAACACCATGACCTTTTCCGCTTGGCCACCGCCGGCCAATTATGATTCGGTTATTTGTTGGTTTTGGCATGATCCTTGGCAGATTATCTCTGGATGTGTAACTGTATCAACCAGAGGAGGGAAGTGGATCTTGAATGTAATACCAAGCATTCTCTATAATTCTCATCATTTTCGGTGATCACTGGCTAAAGAGCCAAGTAATCTAACACAGGTCTATCCAAGTTCTAACACGAATTACTAACCGCCGTGATTAGAGCAAACTATTCACCAGCAGTTCAGTTTGTGTGACTAAGTCCAACCGACTGCACGGAATGCTTCTCTATCAGACACTTTAGGGGGTAAGCTTCTGCGTCTCTAAGGGAAACCGGAAAAGTACAAATGTTCGTGTCACGTGTTACAGATGCGAAAACCTAACTGCTTGTTTTTAGCCTTAGTACTGTTCACAGGGTTACGACAATTCTAGTGATTCTTAAACTGCTATCTTCGCAAATTCAGCGGCTAATCCATTAGGGGTGTAGGAGGAAAATTCATGAAGGGTGCGAATCCGAGAATAACCCGCTAGAAGAGCACCGTATATGCATGCCTTTAGCTCGGCAACAACCACAAAACCAGGGGTGTGCTCACGGTAAATCTGACCCATCATAGTATGCAAACCAACTGTATTGATTAATCAAACTAAACTTTTATTGCAATCATTCTAGAAGTCTACTCAGAACAGCCACTCAAAGCTGGAGTCTCACGATATCAATGATTTAAACCAGAGGACATTGATAAATTTGATTTTACTTTTTCGAAACTACCTGAATTTACAGCGTCTATGCTCAGTAACGAAATATTTGATGACGTTAAAACTATATCTTCGGAGAAAATCCGTTTTTCGTTTGAGTTGTTTATCTAACTTTTCCGAGGATCTTGAAGTCAATCGGGTATTAGAAATGAACAAGGAAACAACCATATCTATCTTGTTTGGTTTAATGGGCGGTTCAACGCTAAAATATTCAGTGTAAACCGATGATACGACCATAGTATGGTCTTATTTGGTTACTGAAAAATGCCAGGAAGTGTAAAAACTCTCTAGTCCCCGCTATGAAAAAGAACGGGTTCAGCTCAAACGATTTTAACTACAACCCTCTACTTCTATCGCATCTGGTTTATAGCAATTAATATAACTTTAGCAGGGCCGGAAGATGAACTGCTGTTTTTGGCGGTTCGAAAGAAAGTCATTCGGAAACAATGTAACCAGCAACGAATTAGGGTAAGTGGTATATTGAAGGATGACTACTTTCAGTTCCGCTAAATTATGAGAACCAGGATTTGTCTGTGAGCTAAAACTGAAATGACGCTGAAGGATTCTTATCAAACCAGGAGAATCAGCCGTGCAGTTACACTTCGCTGGTTCCACATCTTAAGAAATGCTTTATTATTCTGTACGTTGGTGCGCAGATTAGCAAATAACTTAAAAAATGCACAAGAATTGTAATAAGGGGGTTTTCTTCACACTTACCGAAGAGTTTTGATTCCAGATTGTAAATACTTCTGGAATGAAAACATCGTTTAGCAAATTCCAAAATTTGTTATCGCTGATACTGCGACCACCACTACTACTGCCACTTATTATTATTGCCATTATTTCTAATACTGCAATTCCTCGAAATCTGACCACGGTAGCAGAAACGTTCCAAACTTCTGATACTGATAGCTTTCAGCCTGATCAGACTGCACGAGTCCATCAGAATCGATGGTCGATCCAGAGTGTATGTAAGATGGATATTCACACTCACGCTTTTTAATTGATGCCTAACATGTAGTGTACCGGAAGCGAAAGGGCAAGAGGACGGAGGTATTCAGTGCTGATGTCAACAGTTCCATCAAAATACGTTATTGTTAAGAAGAGGTCAAAAGCGAAACCAGCAGTTCATACTGTTTGAATGACGTTGTCTGTGCATTCAAGTGTTTCAACCTACAGATGACGGACTGGGACTGAATGGGTTTTAAAAAGTCACCTGAAAAAAATTACAAAGCAATCCATACCGTCTTCTAAACTAAAAGAGAAATTATTGCCCATCATGGTCCGCTTTTTAAAGCCATAACGAGAAGCAAATCTGGACAAGTTGAAACATCGAGTACTATAGGAACTATGCATCCTGCGTATAATAGAAACGTTCTTGCAAGATTTCGATCATCGATACAGTTTTAGGGCTCCATCTTCAGTAGAAACATGGCAACACGATAAAGGGATGGTTCAGGGTGTAGACGAACTCACATTTCTGGAATCAAATAAGTTGCCATTAGTGACCACCTGACCACGATCAGGTTGTCAGTGATAACCAAGAGCTACAAGTAAGCGTATTTTGTTGATTGTGTGCCACGTACACCACAGTCACTTGGCGGAAATTGCATGAATGAAGACTGCATAATGAAATTTGCCAAATGTTGCAGACATTCGTATGTGCATCTCTCATCAAACGTTACAATGGAAAGTATGATAAACCTACCCCGGAGTTTCCGAGAGACTAATGTTTTTCATTTCACGCTAGGGTCAATAGGTATTCAGCTTTGTGCCCCATTAAACGCATACTCTTCTTCCCCACCCGATTACTCAGCGGGTTAGAATTTCAAGTTGCAGTTCGTAAACTCCTGCGGAACAAAGTGCATTCCTTTGACTCAACAAATCCAAGCTTATTTTATCCAACAGTACTGTGTTACTCATTTAAGGGATATAATGTTGGCAGATTCGACAAATCCCGAACTGATTGGTATACGAAAAATTTTCGAACGCTGCGGGGTACAAATTCCCGAATGGCCAAAATCCAAGTATTTGTATTACCCATGATGAGGCAGCTAAGCTACAAAGCATTCAGAAATTTAAAAGGAACATCGATAACAACTCCGTCAACACTCGTAACGAACCATGCCGATCATCTCTGATTAACAGGAAACAATGGATTCGCCGGAAAATTCTTTACCAACATCTGGAAATACAAAACTTTTTCTTTTGTGTTACCTGGATATGTAATTTATATTAGCGGTCAATGATTCATGTGGGGAAAGCTTGACTAAGCTTCGGCTAGCGCATTGCAACTCAGCAAATAGAGCAAACGTGGTTATAGAGTGTGAGTTGCATCCATACATTCTTTCATATCTCCCCGAGGTCAAAAATGTTTTACATTTGTCTCATGCTCCTAAATGATTGTTTATTGATGAAATTCTGTCGAGCGTTTTTTAATAAAATCTTTGACATTTCAACGAGCCCCTAATCGAAGTGATAAAAACGCAATTTACTAAATTGTTGACTTTCTGTTTATATCGGGTATGTTTTCCGTCTACCAATATTGCTGCCATACGCTTGACATTCTTCCGACAGAAATCAGTGTGCAAGTTTGTTACGTACACGTACTTTGTCATGCGCATCATAAGTTTGTCCTGTAACATGATCAAGCCTAATTCACCTCATTTGATCCGCCCAAATAAAATCACGTCCCCCTTCAAGAATTGAAAATGAAACATTATCCTACTAAACGACCATTGCTAATATGGGTAATCCATTAGAAGAGACCAGAAAATAAAGAGTACTGTTCTCTGATCGCCCTGAAATGGTCTGCTTTACGAACGTGTGTTCTTACCAAATGTTTCACAATCTGAAACTTTGGTGCACTATTCCGGACCAATAAAGACATCTTTTTTGAGTTTTTCCAACACTTTCCCCGGAAAATTATGTTCTTTTAGGACAAGTTCGATGCTATAATTAATACTCTATAATAGCAAGTTTGTCGCTACATAACCACTGCAGTAGTCCGTAACCTTTTTCTGCTATTCTCCCTAGCTGATTTTGTAGGATCAGTAGAGACATATCACACATACTACATTTTTTACTCCTCTGTTACCATATTAGAATGTAGTTTTAAAGTGCAGATTCATAATATCTTCGACTGCAAACGAAATTCGTCTCGTATTAGTTAAAAGCTGATCGGCTGTTATTGCACGATGCAGTTGGATTTGATCAGTG
Source organism: Fasciolopsis buskii (assembly GCA_008360955.1). Taxonomy (NCBI): domain Eukaryota; kingdom Metazoa; phylum Platyhelminthes; class Trematoda; order Plagiorchiida; family Fasciolidae; genus Fasciolopsis; species Fasciolopsis buskii. Next base: position 275,913 of record LUCM01004381.1, on the reverse strand, counting down.
GCGACTGTTCGCTTTTTCTCTTGAATCGAATTCCAGCCCTTTGCATTCTAATGCTCATATCCAAACCTATTTACTCGTACCAAACGAAAAACTCGTTCCTGACGGGCTATGGATATTCAAACAAGCAGTAATGCAAATATCAAACACATGAAGAATGAATAAAATTCGAAATGTTGCACAGTCAAACGCAATGTTTTTCACTATTAGTTCTAATCGTTCTGGCTTAGTGCTGCTTGGGAACGTATGCCCGTTCTCATTCCGTGGTTGGCTTAGAAGTTTGATCCATATATACTATGTTGACAAGATTTTCACTATTTTGTTGTACATAGTATGGAATTTGTTTGAGACCTTTGTCAGATCCTACCAAGGAACCAATGCACAGAAGACTGCCTTTCGGACCACACACCGAGAAATGCGTTACCAGTTTTACACAACGCTAAAGCGTATTTCTGCATGTGTGTGCTACCATAAAAAAACGTAATATACGGGCGATTTATACTTACCGTTACAAGCCTTGGACTTTTATCTGTCCCCGCTTACCTTCTTATTTGTGGGACCCAGTTGGTTTTATGTGGCATTTAGACAGCACATTTTTACATTTTTTGCTAACTTGTTGGTGGGTGACAGCGCGTGGGGTTTTGTTGTATGCCCAGACAAATTTGCAATCGCGTTTAGTTTCAGAATACATGCCTCACAAACAAAAAACGGTGTGCATTTTCCATTTTGGAATTGAGAATTGGCCCAAAAATAACATCCTGCCATTTTCCATATAACTACTGCAGTACTAAATGAGCATAACTCTGAGTAAGAAATCAGTTATGCCGAACGTGTCAGTGTCCTCGTATCCGTAAAGAAATAGTTGGTTTAGACGCACAGGATGGCTGAACGCTGACCAAACAATGATCTTGGTGCGCGGACGGAGATTTCTTGCTTGCGATTCCTGACAGTGTTGCCACTTTTTATTTTGCCAGACTTAGCGCGAATGCGCCCTGTAGATAGCCCGGAGGAAAAACTGGATGACTTTCTCACATTATGCTGGCTGATAATCGATCAGATCTACGAAGTAAACAGAGGTTAGACATTGCCGATGTATCACACCGTTTACAGCAAGTGAAAAAGAGTATGGCCATACAATTCCCAGAATATGTGAACGGCCGGATGTCACACCCATTGGGTATTCTTTTCTAAATCGCATTTCTATAAAGCTATCCACTTGACACCTTTCCATCTTTATTATCTAAAAGCCTTAGCTTTATGATGAAAATACATTACAAGCCTCATGAACTGCTTAGGTTCCCGAAGAACGTCCACTAGTGTGCGGAAAGCAAACTGTTGCAAATGCTGGTGCTGCATTTTCTGTCAGTTAATAGACTGAGTGGTTCTCCAGTTGAAAAACCAAAACACCTGCAGCTTGAAGTGGCTATATGTGCTGCTACTAAGTGCAAATAGTGGCAAACACTATTGGCAACTGTATCGTTGTTGCAATGAAGCTTTGAGAACAAGCATAAAAGGTTGAGCAACTGAGTAACGCAAGTAAACCCTTTTGCCTCGGCCTTAATAACCAGCCTAGGTACAGTGGGCACACACTGAAATGATGATTCCCAGAGGGTTTAATATTAAGCAATGAATGCCGTAGAATTACGAGTCGATTAGGTAGAGAATCATTTTGCAATAAAATATGCACGCTCAGCTAATTGACAGAGTCAAGTTAGTATATCTTCACTTACCGTAATCCCCGAGCCATCTCAAACAGGTCAACAAGAAATGCTTGTTCTTGTTTATCATAGTTTGGCTTCGGACCCAAACTGACAATCAAAGCCAACGTTTCCGTGGAATTGGAAAATGTGTCATTGATGGGCTCAAATGTATGACAATTAAAGTAGATATGGTGACTAAATCGTCGAACCCGTATGCCCTCCAGATTCAGACAGTTGTCTTCCACTTGCATGTGCTGTCCATTGCGCCACATGCAGTTGAGAAATATGGTCGAATCGTGGCCCAGTCTGAATGCATCTTCTGGCAGAATATTCTGATAATATATACTAATACTGTCGTAATTATACATGGCCGCGGCGGCATCCAGCTGATTCTCGTCCAGAAGCCGTTGGGTCAGATTGCGCATTTGGCGGTTGAAATCGGTGGGTGATAGTACGGCATGACTGCGCCAGAGCCCGTATGCTCTACTTGAGAACGGATGATGGTGACACACAGTTAGTGCGGGGAATGGGGACTGTGCATCGAGCGCCATGTGAACATTGACCGCGACCTGATATTGCAGGTAGTCCTGAACTAGGTAATAGGTAGTAAGACACAGACCGGTAGTCATACTGACCAGAAAACAGAACCACAAACTACGAAGAAACCGAGGTCCACGACTCAATCGGGGTATACCACGAATGGTGAATGTATCAGATACTATCCGAAGCACAGCGGCTGGTGTCAATGCCATTGAGTGGTAGATAATGCCCCGTTAGTTTTGAAAAAAAGCAGAAAATTGCGGCTGACAAGGATAAACTGGAAACGTAGCCAGAGGTGCTCGCCAGATATAAGGTGATTGTAGAAAGATGTAATGCGTCCAGTGTTATGTTCGCCTTTGGTACATTTTATGAAGTATGTCAGCAGGAAGACAGAAGAACCGTTTAGCTGAAATAAGAACGACAGTACTAAATATTTGCCATTTTTAAAGATTGCACTTAAAATAAGAACTTGCCAGCAACATCAAAATTAAATATTTCTTTATTTTTACACTGAATGATCATGCTCAAGTAAGTTGTCGACCAGTAATGTAGAAGAGCTTTTTATAAGGACGCTACTGTTTGGTGGATTCTGCTGAGAATGACAAAGGAATACATTAGGCTGACTAGGAGAAGAACCAAAGCACAAATTCGTACAAGTTGACTGGTGTGCCAAGCACTTCATAAAACAACAACTTACGAGGATCGCTTTACAGTTTAGGGGCTATTAGTCAGTAATCGTCTATAAAAATTTGCTGCGTAACCGTGATGCACAGACTATGTGCGCTCTGTGGCATGAAACTCTTGAACTACAGTGCGACACTAAGAAGCTACAAGAGGGTCGTAGAATTATTGCTTTCCTTTGATTATTTGCCAGAATGAGCCGAAAGAGACGAACGATTAACAAATAACGACAAAAGCATGCTAGCTTTGAATAAAAGTGGTTGGGAAGTTTATCTGTCAATGAGCTTACTAACTGAAAATTCAAAAATATCTTTGATAGGTGATTTACTGGTGTGGCATAGTTAATAACCGTGGTTGTGTTTGGTTTCTTCCCCGACTGCCTCAAATATTGTAAAAAGGAACATTTGCGGTATATTTTCCCGAAACTTCACGAAATTTCACTTCGTTGAAAACCGTTTCGTTCACTTTCCGTTATCACCATCCATCCAATATCCCTTGACCCTTGAAGCAAATATATATCATTTCATCAGTAAAAATGTTTGTTTTACAATAGGTTAACGACGGATCAATTTTATTGTAGTGGACTAGATTAAATCAATCCACTGGGTCACTGGGCTGATTATTTAGGCGAATTCTACTGAAGTGGAGCACTTTCATTTTAGTTCGTTACGAATAACGGCTCGAATAATGTGCAAGAAATTCCACTTATCATCACTCAAACATGTAAGTGGAAATATCAACCGGATACCATTGTGATAGTCATTTAGAAATTAGCATTCACATGCACAACTTGGTCCCGCCAATTCACGCAGAAATGCATTTTTTATTACTGAACTGAATCACGCATCCTTCGTGGTATTACATCACGTTTTAGTCCCCCGCTGAATTAAGTTGGTTTTCTGTTTCTCTCGACCAGTACTCTGCGTTTTTACGAAACCTGTAATTTAGTATATTACTTCATACCACTATTTATCATTCAAGTTCCAAATGCACTGAACTACTCTAATTGATCAATCTCAGCCAACAATTGTACGTATGGGTCCCTCTGGAACGCAAACTACTTTGTTTTCTTTGTAAGTTGTTTTTCAAAGTGCAGTCGCTTGCCCTGGTTTTCCGTTTGCATTGAAATCAGAGGAACTTACCGTATTTTTTTGTTCTGGCGAAGATAACAGGAATAAACCTTGCGAAATCACAGATTCCGTGGAATAGCTTGGCACGATTTTCTGCGCTCATATATATATATATATTTATATTTATATTGCAAGCAATGCCTACATTAGTCAACACAATCTTTCCGGAATCACACAACCCGTTTTGCGGTTTTTACCGCTCCTCAGGTACTCTTTGTCCCAAACAAACTTTTATTCGTACACATCGGGCTGGAAAATCTCAGCAGAATTTAATTTGTAGCTTCATGCATGTGCATGAAAGCTCTTCGTTGGGCAGTCCACTGAAAATAACAATTGTTTGCAATTTGAGCTGCGCCAACCATAGGCGTACATAAATATATATATATATATTTAGAGTTGAGAATGCGTACACTGAGGTAATACGTTCATCGTGACGTTTCGATCCAAACTAGGACTCGTTGTCAAACGTGAATAAGTGATTGAATGGGATCGCTAGTTCCGTTCGGTTTCGTGCACTGTCTGTCTGTTTGTCTCCCTATTCTGTCTCTCTATTCTATTCTGGGTCTTGTTAAGATGACGTAATGTTTGTCAATCTCCACATGCCGATTGAACTAGTTATTCGAGTGGCGGGCTTCAAGAATCAGTCTCTCCTTTTTGTTTGCCCGGCTGACTGCCTTTGCGTTGATGATGTTGACCTCATGGCCTGTTTGTGCACAGTGGTTCCATATTTGCGAGTGTGGGTCAGCGCGTCGTAGGGCTAAGCTGTGTTCTTATGTTTGCCGTCTGCTTTCTGCGAATACAGGCGTTGATGAAAGACTTTGGATGTCCATCGACCGCAAATAACGTGAACAACCTAGATTGCTCTTGTTCCCGTAGCTGCTGTGTACTGCAGTGTGTCGGCTCGATGGAACAGGGTACGCACACAGCTCTTTAGGTGGCAGGTTGGATGGTTGTTTTTGAAATTGAGCATGCGGTCCGTCGTCGTCGGTTTTCTGTAGACGGTTGTCTCTATGCTCCCGTTTGGTTGCCTCATAATTAGTACGTCGAGAAACGGTAGAGTCATGGTTGCATCTGCGAACAAGCCTGATAGTGGTAATCCCATGGGCGTTCCTCTTATTTGTTTATATACCGTCCCATTGAACTGCAGGTTTGTTTCCATGCACAATTCTATCAAATGCATTACATCGTCCTTGGACATTGCTGTTCTATCTGATAAGTTGGAGTCCTTTTCCATAAGCTGGCGCATGCTGTCCAGTGCCATTTGCCTTGGAATATTTGTGAACAGTGATGTGACGTCGAATGAGACCATAGCTTCGTTTGCTTCTAACCTGAGGTCTTTGATTTGTTCCAGGAATGTGGCAGAACTCTTCGTGTCGTTTTGGTGCTGTGGTAGGCATGGGCGTAGGAGACGGAAAAGGTACTTCGCTAGCTGATAGTTTGGTGCTGTTGTTGTTGTTGCGACAATGGGTCTAAGCGGCACCCTCGGTTTATGTACTTTAGGAAGTCCATATATCCTGGGGACGGGTCCTTCTGTAGGCTTTATTTGGTTGCACTGTTCATCGCTGATTTTCTTGCTTTTTCTCAAGGAGTTCAGTTTTTTGTTGATTTTGGCTCGAAGTTCTTTGACTGGATTTCCTTCCACTGGTTGGTAGATTTCGTTATCATCCAGTAATACTTTCATCTTCGCTTGGTATTCGGCGTTGTCGAGCACTGCTATTGCATTACTTTTGTCTGCGGGGAGTATAACTATTTCTCGATTTTTCTGGAGTGCTTTTACAGCTTTGATTTCATTATCAGGTAGGTGATATTTTCGCCTAGGGTGCGCAAGTTGTTGACAGATTTTTGCCCGTATGTCTCGGCGCGTCCCTTCCTTTAGTGCGTGCTTCCATATTGCCGATTCAATGGAAGCAATGAACGTGGGATGTTTGGCGTTGGTGTGATTGAAAGTTAATTCTTTCAGTAGCACGGACTTTTCGCTTGGTAGTAGCTGGTTCTTCGAGTAATTGTAGATTGACTCGGCATATCGAGGTTTCGTTTGATTGAGCGCGGCGTCCCTGACCTTTGAGCGGTTTGTGTTCGATGTGATTTCAATGACCGCTTTTATTCTTCTAATCCAGTTGGCATCTAATATGTTTGAGGCATCCCGTTTGAATCGATTTTGATGGCTTTCGTATACGGTTTTCCTGCGATGCGCGTCGTTGATCAGCTCACGATGCATCTGTTTGCAGTATGAATGTAAAATCCTACGGGCACGTTCCGAGTTCACAGGCGGGTTACACTTGATACTTTTTTGGAAAAGTGTTATTCCTGAGGCAGTGATTTAGGAAGAACAGTTGCTCACGGACAGAAGCGGAACAATTGGAATAGTTTTTTCCATTTTCTCACGCAGTTGAGCGCATTGCATCCAAATGTTTATTGATGAGTGAAAATATCTGCAGCTCAGGTTGCATATTTTAGAGTTTAGAAGGCGCACACTGAGTTAATACGTTTGTCATGACGTTTGGATCGAAAGGTCACGATAAACTTATTAACCCAGTTTACACCTTCTCAACTCGAAAATATGCAACCTGAGCTGCAGATAGTTTCACCCATCAATATATATATATACATATATATATATATATATTCAAGCATTCTGCCTGGAAAACAAAGGCCGAGCTTTTTATTGCATATGATGGAAGACGCCATGTCTCAGAGCTTCCAGGACAATACCAGATGACTAATTAAAACCGTTGCGCATCTAAATCGTTGGAACCAGTAACAACTAGCGACTAACTTTCTATTTTAAAATGATTACGAAGGCTGTGTCATGTTGAGGACAACAGTGCGCAATAAAACTAACGGCGTACAATGCAAGTTAGCCAGCCCGGCGTGGTTGTCAAAGATATTGTCCATCGGAATACTGCTACGATTCGTCAGGATTACCGTCTTGCTTTAAGGGGTGGGGCGATTCCCACTGAAAGCTATATTTCTGATATAGAAAGAATGAATGCGCAAGGCGAAGAGGAGGTGGACCTAATGAGGCAAGAATGTTAAATAGGGCTTAAATGGGCAGCATATGCCTTACAGTCTGACTGTACAAGCTTACTTTTTCAACCATTCTGATACGACAGCAATTCACAATATTGCTACTACTCACGGTTTGCTGCCATAGTATCCGGTGTCTCCTGTCAACTGCCTGAGTAATCCATCGGACCCCAACCATGAAAACGTTAGACACTTTTCCTATGCTCCTTCTACGTTTCTTTATTCCACATTGTCAGCTCATCTGCTTACCTCCATGTGGCTTCCTGCATTTGTGGCATGAAGGGATAGTGCGGGATGGTAAAGTAGACCAGCGTTCACCATAAACAGCAAGAGCCCAGTCAGTGAAGTGTACCAGGCATGGTACTTTGTGTTGTGATTTTTTCTGAATCGGTGCCTCATACTCCGTTCGTAACCTACACGCTGCTCCCATGGCCGCTCTATCCAATTCTAATGGTACTACGTAGACATTGATGATCTAATACCTCAAAAGACAAATACCTTTCGCTAGCAAAGCTGAACTGGAAAGAAAATTTGCTATAGTCATTTATGTGAAAAAGGTTTCAGAATTCAGGGGGCACAATATTGACTTTATGTTCACCCAGATAACTGATTATGGACTTTCATGGCTGTACTCGGTGCGAACAAACGAAAACAAATATTCTCTTTAACCATAGTTAAAAACTTAAGCTTTTGTAAGCAAACAACACTGCAACAGTAGAGAAAAACCCATTGTATACAGAGTACCGGAACCCCTGTACCGGTGACTGGCTCGAAACTAACCAAATTTACAACAGATGGAGATGAAAATGTTAGTGAATGCCTTACCGCATTTCACGATTAACTGGCAAATTTAACCTTACAGATTTACCCGAACAGCTTATAATCCTCGCCCAAGACAGACAAGCAAATGATATCCATCACAGTTTACGTGCATGCGTGCATCGGCCAGATTTGGATGTACGCCTACATCAGATGCGTTTACCACACTAATCCTACCCCAGTGACTAATGAAAAAATGATCATGAACGAATGATTCGCTAAGTAGTAAGTGTTTCATTAGGAACATGTTTATCGATTAGACTTTTTCTGCGCAGGACCCTCAGGTTTCAAATGAAACTGCAATGCCAAACACAAAAAACAGTATTTAAGTACAAATACAATTAAACAGGACGGTATCATGGGGAGTAACAATAATCGAAAACCGGTCGCATGCTTCCGAACGAATGTCCTTCTATTATCCGTGCACAAATATACATTGCTTGCAACATGAACCACTTTTTTCTTTTTTTATTCAGGTTAACCTTGCCAAACAGAGAGAAAATTCCCGACAAATCATCGTCCTGCTGTGGTGGACTTATAATCCATGTCTCTTTCTAACGACTCAAATGAGGACTTAGTGGCAAACTGCCAATGTAAAACTTTGTGGAATCAATTGTTCTGCAAATAATTCCGTTTGGATTTCCTTGTTATTCGGCTCACCTATGCCTGACTGATTTCACCTAGTGCTCTAAACAGTTGGTCTTGTCGAGAGATAAATAGCTGGTTCACTGATGATAAATCGGAAACTATTTCCCTGATCGTAATCTGTTACCCATCCACCAAACATTTGCATTGATGCCAGTCCTTACTAAAGTGAAAGAAATGCCCTTGAGATCTACCTTCCCCACACAGACTCCAGGTCATCCGGTCAAACATACACTCCAGAATCACCACGCTCGAGTTTTCCTCTTACTAGAGCTCATCACTGGTGCATATTTTCCGTCGTACCCAGGATTGGAAATCTCGCTTTCCGACGGGACGGCATACGCTTTACTGCTGTGCTCGAAAGGTGGAGTCCAAAAAGGAATTAGGGTAGCATAAAATCATCAATCTATTTACTACCCACGTGGAATTGCGAGCATTTCATAGAAGTAAATCGGTTTCGAAGAACTGATTTACCTCTGACTTTCATAAAAGCGGTTGATGGTAAGTTAATTGAGACACTGTTGGTAAAACGTAATCAGTCAGATATGTGACAGCATATCACTAAAAAAGAATTTATCAAATCTTTCACGATTGATTAGTTTTGGTGCATAAACCAGTTATCTTGATTTGAAACATGATACGCCATTCGAACATGACTACGGACATCTGAATATGATTGTCAAACTTAAAAGATAAGCGGAAATTCGTCATGCTGATTTCGACCGGGTAAATGTTCAAAGCTCAGAGATGTTCAACGAAAGAGCATTGCTCCTTGAATAATGCGGTCATTGTCTTTCATTTGAACTCAATTCATTCCGCATGATATTTTAATTTTATGTGAACTGCAATTGAAAAAATACATACCTGCTTCATCCTCCCACTTCCTACTTAATCGACGGTCTAGGTAAGAATGAATAAATATCTCGATCTCGGCAGGTAGGGAGACAATTTCCGAGCAATGAAAAGGACGATGTGATGCGGTTGGAAGTTTAACACATTCGTGATGGGTTATCCTAAACCAGAACCAGAAAAACCTCAGTCTTGTGAATTCCGAAAACGTTGCTCGCCCATCATCATGACACTCGCAAATTTTTGTCTAGAAAACATCCGGAGAAGGTGTCAATAAACTTAGTAGATTTCATGACACTTGCCTTTTAACAATGACCTGTTACGACGAATCATTACTCTAATGATAACAGTAAGGTTTTGCAAACCTCACCGGTGAAGACAGAACAACAAATTGTAAGTGAATGGGAGCCTGATTTTTAATACTAAACCTTCATGGGTTCGTTCTTTTGGATGATACTACAATCTCTGATTGATTACTAGTCTAAAAATTCGGAGTTTTAGAAAGTCAAAATAAATTGGGACGAAATGCATTGATGATTGCACAATTTTACGTCGAAATAAAGTTTAGCGAAAATCCCCACACACTAGATCTAGTGGATTTATGCGGAATCAAAAACTTACTTTGCCGTAAGTGGTACTGTTTGAACTTCCCCGAATGTTGGCTAACAAGACGTGTTAGCAGCTTACAGCACCGTTTGTGTGTTGTCCATTTCAGCTTATTCTTCTTACGAGTGCAAAGCTAGTACGAATGACTGCCAGACAGGACTGGTCTTGCTGAGAAAGATCGTGGTTTCCATTTCGCCTGACCACCGGGGATAGGCATGCTGGTGGTCTCCTAATTGAAACATTTATTCACCTTCAGTCTGTGAGTTTCGTGGGAAAAATTATTTTTTATTACCTGATCGAAAACGACTCTATGTTTATGATTTTAATCCCTATTACAACTAACAGAACTGATTATAACTTGCAGTTATTCATTTGTAAACCTTTTAGGAGTGGATACTAATAGGGAGAAATTTGCAAAGACACCATCTAAGTGCCTTGTTCGTGAAGAAATGCACAGCCAATACTATGCTCTCAGAAGACTGTTGACATCGGTAGAACTATAGAGGAGTGAAATTTTGCCTGATTGATGTAAGTTGCACTCGACGAAAAACATAAACAGCCGACAGGATGCGAACTCAGCAAAACATGTTACTCTCTGCTCATTACAATACAGCATTGTTAGAGAGGGAATAAAGCCATAAATGTAGGTTGGTTTTTCAGCCTCACGGCACCGCACCATCTGCATTGATTTTAGTTGTCATGGTGCTTACTCAGGGATCCTGCTTCGTCAGAAGAAATATGGAATCGAGACTTTTGATTGAGGTTTTTATATAAGATTCGAAAGTACCGTTGACAACTGTTGTCCTAATCGTTTTCGCTAATAGTGATGTCTCTGCACCAAAGCAATGGTCAAAGTTACGCATGCAGAACAGGTTCAGTTGCAAAAACGCATAATCTCGGTGGGTTTCCTACCCATGGTTGGACTCAAACCACGTATTTGTACTCCGTAAACCCTACCATCTGAGTTACGAGCTACTTCTCATAAGCATTCCGAAAGTGGATTGGCACTAAACATTTATAGAACGTCCATCCGAAATATCGTCGTTTTCCCATGCGGGAAGCCCTAATTAATTGCGGAAAACAATTCATGATACACAAAAATTTATTACCCCGTCGTTCCATGTCCGCACGGCGTCTCGCGACAAGTAGTTTATCTTTCAATAGACGATTTATACAATATTCTATCATTTCCATTGAATCTGAACTGTGACTTGAACAGGAGATGATTGAATGTGTCATACAATTTCAGTTTTTCGTAGTTTTTTTGATTTCATTGGACGATACATTATCTATCCAGTGCTGATTTGCGCGGCCACAAGCCAATGGCACACAGTGACCTAGGAAGCTTAATTGCTCCCACCACAGTTAGTAGAAACAACGATTACGGTGCTTGAAAATCACTTACCATTTGGTTTTCCACTAGCCAATGAGATCCTCATCCGGTGGCTCATTGGCTGAGCTGTTCGAGACAGTCGCTCTTCACGCCTTTGCGCCCCAACTCGGTCGTACTGGATATCGACTTTCGGTGATTCTTAGCAAGCCGACTGAAACGACTGTATGGTATTTCCATGGTTCTTGGCAATTATTTCGATGTTGATGTCATTCAGTGAATGGTTTTATGTAACGCCAAATATTTTCACTCAAACAGACTAATCACTCTGTATATTCCAATGCATTATGCATGAGGCTACGGTGAAACAGTCTTCAGTATGGGTAAATTTTGTCAGCATTTGTACCCACAAATAGGGAATTCCATATTGGTGATCGAGCAGTCATATTAGCTAAGTTTGACCGTGGATTCCTCGCATTCGTATTCTCCATTCGAAGAATAGTCATCCTTTAATATCTTGTGACTATTCTTTAGAAAAGATACTTATAAGATGAAAATATTGGAATATTAGTTGGCTACAATAGTTAACGCTCTGCCAGTTTCATTCTTGGAAAATGTGAGTAGTTTAAGGTTAGCTTTAGGGTTTCAGTAATAAGTCCATATGGATCACGTAAGTATTTTGATTGTGCGGATATGAGTCACGGGAATCGCTGAATGCCTACAAATAAATCCGTCTGCAAACAACCGTGGAATTGTTACGCGTTAATTGCTCTCGAATTAGCCTGAACATAAATCGGTGTATACGTTCACATTGATTCGGAAACGAATGTCGCGGCTGGAGTCACCTAGATGAACACACTATCATAAATCATTTCTTACCTGTCAAATCTATGTCCATTCCAAATGTGGGCTACACAGACTAGAAATGTCCAATGGATAAAATGATTTGTCTGTTAATTGGCAGTTTGAAGCAACAGTAAAATATCTGGAATATTTCAGTATAAACAATGCATGATTTGTTACATAAATAGCTTCTCAGAAATCAGCTGTTATTTACTTATGTCCTGGGCTTGAGAACCAATAATCTGTTCCAAGCCAAAAGTATAAAAATGAACTGAATCTGTTCGAAATTTCCACTGCCTCAGAATTATGTACCTAGTTTAAGAGAAATGTAGCAAAGAAAAAACCGTTCGAAAGAAGGGCATTTAAAATTCAGTGGACTTATTGATATGCGTCTATCTACAGTTTTAATATGGAAAGTACCAGCATAGAAAACAAAACCAAATAATAGTTTTTAGAAACTGATACTGCATCGGAAATTCACTTACGACGTCATCACTTGTTGATGACAACGTCAGATGTCTCCCGGATGTACGCCGCAATCCTACACTGTCCGTATAATTAACGATCATTATTTGTTTGATTCAAGTGGAACTTAGCACACAAAGTTAGTTCTCTCTTCCAGCCTAAACGATTGTTTCGTAACGCTGTATTTGCCCACCTATGAAGGAGCCAGTGAAAATCATCATATGCTGCACTGGATTTACCGAGTAACTGGACTGTTCAATGACAATTTCATGACGCACAAGGAGTAGGACCTTAGCAACAGTTTTCACAAACAAACTGAACGCTCTTCTTTGAGTGGCGATTTGCTAACGCGGTCATGAAAGAAGAACATTTATTCTCGGTCGTACAAATACGGCTTTTTATCTGATCATGCCGGATCTAATGGTGATTTGGTCTGAGCTCATTCGCGGCTGTTAGTTCTCGGCATTGTTCTACTTCTTTTAGATATGACTCTAAGTGGTAATTTTCAAGACCACTACCACTACAAAGGCAGAATAAAGAAATCGACCAGTGAATGCAATTTTGCACGTGACAGTGACGTTCAAGACTACGTCTAAAATTGTTTTGTCTAACTGTTTTAAATGGGGCGCCTTTGTTAGCAGTGCGCACAGACGCATCCTACACTTAAGTTTTATGTCATGCTGGAAGCATGAGTGCAAGAAAATACCCTACAGGCACTTGAGCCCAATACACTGAGAGAGGAGCAGGCAACCATGACCTGAAACTTGAGATGACAAAGCCCCCATAGGGTCTCATTAAGTCAGAAGTGGTAATGTAGCTGGCGGCAGTTTATTGCTATCTACCTCACCAAGGAGAATTCGAACTTGTGACACTTTCAGCAGGTAGATACGCAATCCATCTGACAACCGCCAGTCAGTAAGGACTTCACATTTCCGGTTAATAACAGCTGGGCGATTTTCATTAAAAAATAATGCCTGTTCGATAACTTTCATAAATAGAGAACTCACCAAGGAGAAGCTTGCATCGAGGCGTTAACTTTAGCATTAAAATAGCAACGGGAATGTGAATTGGTTTTGAATATCTGTAATATCTTCTGTAAGAAACCATCAACAAAGAACATCGTTTTTGCGTGAAATGAAAAGCTAACTGGATGTGATATTTCATAACACATTTCTATTTGCATCTGGGTCAATTGTGTTCAGTGGGTAACCGTCACACAAATCAGAATCACGTGTTATTACCACGGATAAGACGTCACAGTCGGCTGACCGGATCTTTTACCTATAACGCACTGAATGGGAAGGAAGGATGTCCAAATGGAAGTTCACCATTATGATTTGTAACCCATTTATTCAAACTGACCAAGCTCAGGAAACATTCCGGTACCAAATTCATTTGAGATAATAAACCCCTCTGGGGTTTGACTGAGGGCTTCCCTTCAGAAATCCATAGGAAATAGTTCGCTTTTGATGCAGAAATTCTCGCTTTTTAATTAATTTTGAAAAGGATTTTTAACACATTCTGCTTCCATATCGGACAAAATAGGGCTGTTGGCCTTCACGAGTTTGAATTGTTTCATTCATCTGAGTTACTGAAACCTCATCTGTTGGATGACATATTGTACTGTCAACGCTCGGGTAACTACACGCACATATGTTAATCCAGTTCAGATTTCAAGTCCACTTTAAATACTCCCATTCCACCTTAACCAAATTACTTGTTCCGTAACTAATAGGCGCTTTGCTAGTTCCCGTATCTCCGTTTATCAAACTAAACGGCCATTTACATCGGTTTCATTCCGGCAAAGTGATTCTGCTTAATTTTGGACCTAATTCAATTTTTCCGAAATGTATAGCAATTTTTCGTTTGAATCCTTCAGCTAACTTATCAGAATTCCAAAGTGCTAGTTTGAAATGCACCCAGCCAAAAAGATGCATTCATATGAGAAAATTTGGCAATGTCTAGTTGGCTTTAACTAACTTGAACCTGTGAATGCCTAATGGGATAAGTCTGAATGGATTAATTCCATTTAAATGTCAGCAATATTATTCAATGGTGTACCCAGAGTCTCATTGCAGTCCGCTATCCGCACAATGGGCATTTTGTTAGGGAATTGCTCAAAATATCTAACACATAATAAGATATTCCAGTTTGGAATTCAGTGGTTGGAATTCAATTTTTGGTGGATGCCAGTGAAATCAGGTTGCTCAGAGCAATCTGATGTGGCGTCCCGGGGGCCAATATAATGAACACAAAGCGATGGCTAACAGAACTACACAATATTTTTGCCATGACTTGTTGTCAACTGTGGCACCTATTTTTTCAAAAACCGGTCCGGAATATGCTAAAATAGGAGGTGATTTGTCAGGTTTTTAAAACATGTGGATGACGCAAACATGATCGTAATTTTCAGGCGACGTAGAGGCAATCGGCCCGTCTTGGATTGTGTACATCTCATTTGCGTGGAAAGCAGATCATTTTTCATATTCATTTGATCGAGAGTTATCTATCCCAGTCAAATTGGATTCCTGTTGTTTTTCGCACATTTCGAAACCAATGTAAAAACGACCAAAATCAAACTGGTATCTAACAGATTCATATCTATTACCGGATGCATTAGTGATTCATTTGTCCCATCACCCCATTAGTTTGCACATATTGTGCTAGGTGCTTTACAACGACATTACTCCTTATCCGAATGGATCTCTGAGTAGCATTGCACTCGTTTTGAGGTCAATTAATAAATTTCGATTTGAACTTTGTTGCAGACAGAATTGCCTCTTAATTCCACTATCGTCTGATGACACACGGTCAGATGGGCAGGCTGAGTACGGAAGCCGAGTATTTCGCAAAACTACAGCACGGGATCTGATAATGAATGGTGGTCATGATCTCCACTAATCAAAATTGACGCCTGCAACTGATTTTTCATGCTGGCGGTAAATACTGATCATTGAAGGTGCTAGAGAAGACCAAAGTAGCCTATATTTTAATTGAGTAGTAACAAGAAAGAGTGAAAAAGTGATATCCTTAAACAGGGATTGTCTAATTGTTTTGTAGTTGTCGATCAACCAATGAAAGCAGCTATACGGTTACTAAAATTCAAGGCAAACCAGGATTTTAAAACTTGCCTGAAGAAAGACTAACCATGGCAGTTGAAAGGTTCGCGAATTACATCTACCAACAAAGCTGTGTTATAAACAATATACCATTCACTATAAAAACCACAGTAAACCGTTTGACCATTATAGGTCTTTATTATTCAAGACATTTTATTTGAGATCTCGTTGGCATCATGTCTATATCAAATAGAACACTCTACAGTAAGGCCGTAATTGTTGGATAACCTAATTTACAGACTGGAGTTGTGGTGGGAAGCTTCGGTGTATAGCATACAGAATGATATTTTTGATCATTTACGATCTTGTGACTGGAGCAGTCGTGAAGAAGTCTCCGTTAAACAATGAGTGGTCAAAAGACGTCCACATATAGAACTACTTTTCCAGAACCCTAGTATCCATCGAAATAAGCTGGAATTTATTGATGTTCGGCTTATCAACATGCCAAATCAGCAATGATAATGAGTACACTATTAATAATTAGTCATAGTAATAACAGGTGTTTGAATTTTTAATTCCGTCAAACGACGAATTACAATGTTAGGATGGTCTGGCAAAAGACAACCATGCCAGGAATCGTTGGAGGCGCGGCTCGACAAGACTCTAAACTGAAATCTTGGAGTTCAGTGCATTTATGTTCGATCACTCTGTAGCCAGCTTTCAAGGGAACATTAGAACGGTTTTGTTCACTTGGTGGTGGCAGTGCGAGCAGTGTGTTGAACGCATCCACCATTTGTTTTTCTTGGCAATGTATCAAATTTCCCTATCATTGGACCATCTATAAAGAGTTACCCGTTCAGATGACGTTCAAAAAGGCGTGCTTCATTTTAACAAACAGCGAAGGCAGGAACCGAAAATAATGAGGAATTCGCAGTGACGCACCAATTGGTTAGAAAAAGTACATAATAGTAGCCGTAGTAGTAGTAACGACAGCAGTAGAAATGCTTCTTTTAGTACCCGTAATGGCAATAATTGTAACCGATAACGACGGCAGCAATAGCAACAATAGTATTAACAGCAACTGCAAAAGTATTAATGTTAGTGGCGTCAGTAACAGCATTACGGGTAGCAACAGTAGTAATGATAGCAGTCGCATTCACCGTAGTTATAGTAGATGGAGAAATGTTAATGCTAGTGATAATAACAGTTCGGTCAGTACGAAATGCACAAAACAGTCTATAGCTTTAAATCGCTGAGTTTATGCATTTCTCATCACATGTTCGTCCAATTTTGACTGTGTGACTACTGTTAACTTATAGCGGCGACAGTTTTTCAACATTGGAGATCAAACCTTACTTCAATCGTCAAGTTTACCAATTTTCCTGTAATATTTTTAAATACCGTTGTGGTAATAGGGGAGTGTTTTTAGTTTGTCTATATTTGTTGTCTATCGTTCACTTTGGTCTCGAAACATTCAGGAAAACTTTATGCTTGCCGCTTCCCTGTTCTTTTGCCGTTTACAGTTTGTTCGGTTCAGCATAATAAAGGGTAACTGAATGTAGTTAAAAGACAGTCAAAAGCTCTGAAAAACGATCACTACTTTATCCCTGGTGAAAAATGTAACAAACTAAATAAATCCGGTATCACATGACTAGGCTGTCATTCATTTTTTATATGCAACTCCCTAGACAGAATAAATCATGCTACACAATTAGCCTTAAATATAATATCATTGATAGCAGCGTACTAATGGTCAATTTATCATATTCTGCCTAGCATTAGTCCGACAGGCAGTTTTATTAACTCTGTAGATGGTTTGTTGCAGTGGCTGAAGAGGTAATTCCGTCCAGTTTTTCTCCGACCTGTGAGGAAAACGATGATAAACTCGGAACACAAATAAGCATAGGTCGCACTCCTATCAGATAGTCGCATGCCAACAGAGCCGGGAGATTTTGTCAAGCAATTCGAAAAACGTCTATTTTTGACTCGGTATTCACTCATTACCCAAAGAAAAGTTCATTGACACAAGTGACTATTACCGAGAAAAACTTCGCTCACTAACGAGAGTGGGCTTTTACCAAACGCACTAGTGAACCCCCTATTAGCGAATATAACAACAATAAGTTTGTCCGGTTTTACTGCTTATTGTTCGGGAACGGTTGGGCGCTTAGTAGATGTCTATTCGGAACGTCCTTAAAGTACTGAATTATAAAACAGCGTTATCCAAGTGTGGCCCGTAAGGGGGTTTGCGCTGAACGAAAACATAGAGAACGGTCTGCTTTCAAACTGTGAGTTACTCAACAATGAGTCGAAATGCCTGTCACAACTCATGGAACTATATATAGCGGACCTGTAGGATAATAAGCACAAAGACAGAACCATTGAAATGGCCACCAGAATGATGATATCAGTCAACGTAGCCTAGCGAAATGATCAATCTAAAAATTTGTCACTTTGGAATTGTTGGAACCTCTAAAAATAAGAAAACAGTAGATGACCGTCTTGAGCCGTATGTTTGACGACGGTGAAGGGAATCACTGTTAATTGAAATTATCGTTCCTGAAAAAGGTATAAGAAACTGCCATAACCGGACTCAGATAAGGCATTCTGGATCAAAACTGAACACAGCACAGGCAGATTGACTTCGAGGTTTGCTTCGCCCATTCTTCTCGGCGGGATCCATTTCTTTTCCGGTGGGGCTATAAGGGATGCAATCAACATACTCGTCGCGCATTTTGAATTTTGAACTGAGAGCCCGGAGTTCAAAATTTCTATCATTTTCATGTTCTGACCATCCTTAAATTTCGGTGTTTGCTAGTTAACTACCAACAACCTATGCTGCTTGCTTCCGGAAAATTTTCATATGCTTTCAAAAATCACGAGCGTGTTGATCAGATGGGCTTCCCATTTCAAACGAATGGAATGTGAACTATAGAGTGGTATTTTGTGATTTACCTTCTGAAAAAGGAATGTATTGGATCATATTTCGACGGTTGCACCTAGCTTCGTTTGAATCTCTTCGAGCCAAAACTCAAGAGGTACAAATTTTAAACAGATTCGGATAAACTATAACTTTTCTAAGTGCCGAAGAATTTTCGGCTGTCGTGAGTAACATTTCCTAACGGACATTTTCAGTCAATGACCCTGATATCAAAGGACACAATGCTCTTGTGTGTACCTGGCAAAATCGTGACATTTGTTTTCCTATATAATGTTACATGTATATCACAATGCAATATTTATGTTCGAACGGATAAACAGTCGAGATCTTCCATAATAAAATGTATTAAGATTCTGCACGAGAATGCATTCGCTGGCCAATGAGAAAGAGTTTTGCATCCGGCAAAAAAGAATGTTGCGTTTTTGCGGCTCATTCAGTCTTATTGTCCACCACTGACAATCAGTTTGCCCCTGGACTCGATGACTTTGGGTTTCCATGCTGCCAGCTGTCAAAGTAATCGAATACTGGACAGGAATCAAGCCTGGCGTCTGGCTGAATTAACAACAACAGGATTCGTGAATATATTCGCGGCAGTCGGTGCTACCAATTTTGTTTTCTTTACTGTTAGTTAAATGGTAGATATTGAATATTTCAATGTGCATTGCCAACAACTACGACTACTACTACTGCTACGTGCCTCAACGGTTTTGCCACTGGGAAGACATGGTTTCCAATCTACTGTTACTGCCACAGAATTTATTGCAAAGAAGAATTGAAATTCCGCTATTGCACATGAAAGCCACACTCCGGAAAATCTTCAAAATCATTTTGGAATACGTTGTAAGCAGTGAAAGGGAAGGCTTTGAACCATCAACTAATGGAGCATTAGGAAAACATACCATATAAATGTCATTTATGGTGCATTGCAGCAAAGGTGAACTGAAACTCAGTTGCCTTAATTTTAGTCAGCGCACACGATATGGCGCAACAAGTGATTTGTACTAGCAATCTAACCGATCCTCACTGTGTTGCTTTGAAGTTTTCTATTCTGCTCAGCTGAAAAATTATCACTCCACTGTTCACCAAACACAAATTAGAAGCCACAGATAATATTATAACAATACTTAAAATAATAGCACCATAATGTGTTCTTATATTACCTGCCTTGATATCACCTAATATCTAGAGCATTTTCCAATATTCCAAATCCAAATCAAATGGCTAAATGGCGGCCCAGTTTTCCTACCTTCGGCAAGCGCGATTTAGTCCTCCATCCGTTGCATCACTTATGTACAAATAACCTTCCAGCTCAGCGGTATTTAATTATCATCATTTCAGTAAAAAATGTCAATTCCTATCTTGGCTATCTTTTTTGAACGATTTGATTTGATTCGAAGCGTACTCATTTGAAGGGCAATACACGTAAACAAACAAATACGAAACTCAAACAAAGAAAGCATACTCAGTGACTGCTTGAAACTAATTCACTTTTGTGCGTAGGCCAACAAAATTTACAAACGCATTCGTCCAATCATCTGAGAAAAGGTACTTTGATTTTCGCTGGCAGCATTTAGTGATTGGATGTTTAAATGCAACTACATTTAACCACACCAGCAAAACGATTTCAACCGCCAGGGATTAGGCAGGTTTACTCAAACAAGCAAGCAGCATCAGCATTAGTCTCAGCCTAGTAGAAGTATACCTGAACGCCTGCCGCTACATTCATTACAATGTACGAATTACATCATACTAACAGTTTAGGCTACAGCTTTTTCTTCGCCATGGGGCTGCGGCAAAAGCTTTATTTATAGTCGCCCACTATGTTTGCCTGTCGCCCATTTTTCAAAGATAATGCAGATTTAGATATACACGAAATCTTAAACACTTAGCCAAAGTTAACATTGCTTGAATTATCATACCGCTTCGGTATTCCCATAGCCTTGCAATTTCCATCCGAAATGTTCTTGGAGTTGCTTTTCCAGTGACCGGTAAAACTTTCTAATCTTCCTTGATAAGCAATAACAACCATCCGGATACATTAAAGGTCAGTTAAAAGTGTGTCTGGTGACGTTCGCTTAGTGATTCTATGTTCCCAACATGTGAAACTAACAAACCGCAGAAATGCGTATGGTTACGACAGTATCTAATATAATGCAAAGATTGGTAGACGCTTACAGTTGTCATGTAGACCTCACAATTATTTGAAATTAATGTGTCACGCAGACCTCATATCATCTGTATACTGGATGTGCTTCCAGCCGTGATTACGGGGACTGAGCGTTGCCTGTGTGACTTCATTAATAAAGTGATTTATTTCGCAAGGTGCATTTCTCTTCCCTTATAGGTGATGTTGGGCGTAATACCCTAATTCGAAACACCAGCGTATGAGTAACCGTCTTGTGACCACTAGACGTTGAGCTTGGGATCAAAATTTTGAGATGCAACCTGAAACTTCCGAGTCATCCGTGATTTCGCATATATCCCACTACTCGCACTTTTATCGGTCATGGAAAATTTTGCTGTTTTTGTGGACTCTACCTTTGATCATATAAATTTGTGCTTACGTACAAGTAGACAGCCTTATGTATGTTAGTAAACATACCTGTATACATGCATACTCACATTCACCAGCACAAATGCAAGCATATAAATATATGCATACGGGCAAATATGCATACACAGAGTGACAAATTCTTAAAATTTCTTGCTGCGTGCATTTCCGATATGATCAGTGTTGGTCTCCGGTGGAATAAAACACCACCTGGCGTCTGTGTCAGATGAAATATTCTCGATAACAAGAATATCCGCTTTACTTGCACAAGTAATACTACAAACTATTCCTTAGAGAATGCTAAATTATTGATGCGACGGGACAGACTAGTCAGTAGCATCGTTTAAGTATGGCAGAAAAAACTGGCTGTTCATTGCCCATTGCATAGGCTACGATTTCAACAGTCTATCTAAAGAATTTGAACATTTATTTTGGATGAACTGTATACTAGATCGGATCAACATTTTCGATTCCGAAGTAATTTAAGATATACGATTTCAACCTGATAGTCGCGGGTTTGAATCTTCCAAAAATCGGCCAATCACCCTATGTGACAGCTCTCTGCTAAACCCGCCTTTCTTCTTAAAATTGATGTGAATTATTCCGCTATTGCTAAATATAATGAAATATTTGATGAAGGAAAGGTCTTGTCTTACTTACTCAGCGTTTTATTGATAGTACGTCTGACAGTACAATAGTATGTTTGGTAATAGCTACCACTGGAATTATAATCTTCCTGTCAAGTAAATGCGCTTTTCGCCGTAACATTGTTCGATATTTTTTAACCCACCCTGTTGGTTTTAGTTATTTTGGTAGATTTATAAACTTTCATACTACTGGTTAATTCCGTAAAAACTTGAACCCATGCTTACTCTATTGAAGTGTCTGGCAAGTGTTTCGCAGAAGGCCAACTCCAGTCTCTTTGAAGGACAGCTGGAAAAAGATAAGTGTGATCCTTAGTAATAAGGCTAAGTGGAATTATTCTGAACTCTTCGATGAACTTCAAAATTCTGTGATATGTCAGCGGTCTATCACTGTCTTCTTAAGAGCTCCGGTCTTTTAGTTATTATCTTCTACTTCCTTTATTAATGAAACAACAATGTGCATCCGTTTCCAGGAAGGTGGCCGCGGCCATCAGAGAGCTGTCATGTGGGGCTCATGTCAAACAACTTCTGGCATTTCCTTAGGACTCTATGTACAGAATGGTGCTGAAATGTGACCCATAAAGCTCAATTACTGGAACATTTTGTAGCCGGGGATTCGTTTATTCTTTCTAGTCATTCACAGAAGTGCTGCAATAAATTGTTTCGTTTCATATAAGACGTTTCAACCTGAAAGACCATGATGGTAATAGCTGGAGCAAACGGGCAGGATACTGAATATGCTGGATTGAGCTCCAGTTAGGCAGACAGTCAGTCCAGCATATTTTCCTTAATTCGTTCGTGCAACAGATTAGTCAGTCCAGCAGATCGATCCTTCACTCTCTCCCTCAATCTTCTGCCAGGCAGCACGGCAGTCGCTGGGGTAAGTACTTAGGTGCAAAGCAGAATAAACAAAGGCACAACATGAACAGTAAGAACCATTTTGTTATTGTTCTGCCCTAAGTAATGGCTGCAGCACAGATCTTCGTACGTCTGGAGAGATTTTTGTGCTTTCATTATTGTTACCAGAACACTGATCAAAATCGACTGTCACTACGTGAGTCTTTTGTACGTGATAATCGTATCAAGCTAACAATTCCGATTAACCAACTGTTCGTTCGTTACATGCAATCCGGACAAACAGTTTCGATACGAGAATGACAGAAACCCGACTTTGGACTTCTCGTTAGCAATGGGTTTTAAATAATAATTCATAACCAAAGCTAGTGCACCGGACTACTTCCGTCTGTAATCTGGACGTTTTTTAGAGACTGTATATACCAGTTATTACAAAAGATGGTGGGCAGATCTGCGGCAAAATAAACGAAATATACCACAAAAGATGTGTTTCAATACATGGTATCTTTATACGAAACAAGGAATTGTAATACGTGTACTAGTTTCAGGTTGATGTCGTCGAATGGAATACTTTATACTTCGATTGGTAACAGTATGGGGGATGAGTGGTTTACCAACTGAAAATGCTCGCGCAGTGGTTACAAACAAACGTTTTGCAGAGCAGTTGAGGTGGACGGAATATGTTACCTATACCCTTAGATGGATCTAGACAGATCTTTTAGCGGTTGAAAGGTAGGCATAAGCAAGTCGATAGTCAATGCATGAGAATGGCAAAGAACAAGTTTCTTCACTGATGCTTCCAATCCAGGACCATTCGTCATGCTACCGATGGCTCAAACCAAGACGTTCAGTCAGTAGGCGTTTGAAAACATTTATTTCCGGGAAATTTGGAGAAATTTGTTGCACACGTTAAACGCGCTGATCATTCACAAGAGGTCGCACAAAGCAAAATGAAGTAACTTTAAAATGGGAAAGTTTCTTTTAAACACCGACGGCAACTATTACCGCATGTTGCTTTTTAAATCTGACAGTGAACGGCAAATTGTCAGAAGAAGTATTTCAGACTGCAAGCCGTTGAGTTACCAGAGTCATCGTATTTAAATGTGGCCGATATTCATCTTTCCATATTGGGTCAAATCAACTGATTAAGAACATTAGCTGATAGTAACCCACTGGCATCTTGACAAGAAAATAACTTAGAGATGTGGAGGTGGAACAGCTGGAATGATATTGCGAGGCAGACGCAAAAAGAACTTGTCCCTGTCACGTTAGAGAAGCGAAACTGTTACGAGGTTCATCTTAACTATTCAAACCTTGTCCTGGCAACAAGAATTTCAGTGTTGTCTCATTTTCTTTGATGGATGATTAAAACCTGCCCCATTATAATTAAGAGTTACTCTATCATACACGCGACTTGAGCAGTCTATCATTACAGACGGAAACAACATAAAGCAGATTATTTCCCACGCCTGTTGAGCAAAAGGGACAAACATCAACCTATTTGCATTATTTTCCTAGCAATATGATATCTGCATGATCCCTCACTGGGATATATCAATGCTTGCTACCAAATGATCTCACGTTTTTGGGTTTCAAATTTCGCTATTCAATATGAAAACAATGAGTAGCCGTTTGTTGACTATTAAAAATAATGAAATTTGCAGACAGTTGGACCAAAAGATATGAATTATTCAGCCAAGATTTTGCAAGTGAGATGCTTTTGAGAAACATTTGGGTCACGTGATGACAAAGCCCCATTTACTTATCCGACAGTTGAATAATAGTATATATCACGAATATGAGTTTGTAGAGAATCATGTTTCCCGAAAACTATTGGCTCAACCATCCGTTTTATGCCTACAGGATCCGACAAAATTGAATTCGCTTAAGGAGCTCTGGATGATTCAAAATAAGTTGAAGAACGGTTTAAGAATTAGTCCTCAAACGTCTACGATCCTAATTGACACCTCTTAATGACCTTCGTTTGGTTACCACTTAAAAAGCCGAGAACAACTCAATCAGCAATTACCTGATAAATGCATTCAACTCCTTTGAGCTCTGCTCATATGAACCAGTATTTTATAGGGTTCACTGAATGCTACGTTTAAAAGTTCTACCTAGTTGTTTCAGTGATTTACCTAGATTATGAACAGCATCTATGTCGATATTATCAAGTGTGTCCCTATTTGTTTTGTTTTTTATTGTAGGCAGTACGGTGAGTATAGTGTATGGAGTGCGATTTGTGGTCTTTTCTAGGATGTCCAAGATCAAAAAATGACCGTCGGCGAGAGTGGGAACCCATGAAAGTTCGTTGAAGTAGTACAACGTTCACGGTTTGTGAAAAGCACTCAAGGATTACGGTCAGACCTGTCGTCAAATTTGAAGAAGTCGAAATACTCCTCTTTGGGCTAGTCGTCTGGCAGAAATGTACTCAGCAAGACAGAATTTCATGACACTTGCAAATATCTGAAGTACCATTTAGCTTGGTCTATCGACATATCAAAATGTGACATGCAATTTTCCGCTGCGCAAAGAATCTGTTGAACAACATAAAAGCCCAAAATAGATAATATTCTATCTTTTTCAAAAGGGGGCATCAAAATGC
This sequence comes from Fasciolopsis buskii, assembly GCA_008360955.1. Taxonomy (NCBI): domain Eukaryota; kingdom Metazoa; phylum Platyhelminthes; class Trematoda; order Plagiorchiida; family Fasciolidae; genus Fasciolopsis; species Fasciolopsis buskii. Next base: position 250,626 of record LUCM01004381.1, on the reverse strand, counting down.
AAAACTGTTAATCATTACGCAGTGGAATATTCCCAACATAAAAGTCACCTGATAGTGCGATTTCGCAATATGCATTACGTCACGGCAACTACAGATGACAGCGCATTTTCTAGTTCATGAAATGCTAAATTAAATCGTGCATTCTTGCTGCCCATTACTCCCCAAGGTTTTACAATATACCCGGGCCAATTATATCTAGCAGGTAATTCCTTCATTTGTAAGGTTATCTGATTGTACGATTAGAACGATTTTAGTTTTAGTCAAACGATCAGACTAACTAAGGGACACCCAATTGGATGGTTCATAATTGCAGGCCGCATCCCTTTGTTGATTGGTAGGTAATATGGAAAATGAGAAGATACACGCACTTTGTTCACCGGAGCGGAACAAATGACGTGCGATTGAACTTGTTGGATAGAGCCAAAAACTGGAAGCATACGTATTCAGGTTTGCCAACCATAAAAGCGTGTGCTTTAAACAATGTTTTTCTATTTATTTCATTGCTGGAAGCTGACACACTGGAAACAAGACTGATTTAATCCTTGACTTTTCGTTGAATACCGACTGATGTGTTTGTTAAATAGTAAATAGCTGTTCTGTTTTTGTCTCCTGATGTTGCGTCATTATATTTCATTTTTCTAATGGCTGATTGCATCCTTCGGCATTACAACATTTCTATAAATGCGCATTGTTAGAATTAAAAATAAATATATGCTCGGGAATCAAATTCCAAGCAGAACCAAATAACCAAAGACAGAGTAAAAATATCATTTATTGATTTGGGCTGGACACGGTGGAAATGAATCGATGCAAAAGTAAGAACCTGTAAGTCTTTCGCTGGTTGCTGAATTTCTGCGATTTCTGGAAAATCAATGAAAGCAATTCAGTTGGTCCAACATGGGTTACGGAAATATCTTTACTCGGGTGATGCAGAGTGTAACAGAAATGTGAGCACCAGATGGATAAATAAAAAGCCCAAGAAGCCAAGTGGACGACGATGTGTACTTCAAGTTGGCATTTTTCTGAACGGTTTATTGGTCCACTGACAGATTTGGCAATACCGGAAAGCAACATTTCATACACGTGCACTACACAAAACCTGCTGATCGAATGAACCGTTATGTCGTATTGTCGTGCACTACTTTATTCCTTGCGAACTCACTCAGTAAATTGTCACAGATTTTTTATATTTAGAAAATCAATAATCGTAACAACACATCAAGGCTTAATAATCAATTACGAAGGGGTTTTGAAATGTGGCTGTCTGTTTCTCAACCATTAAATCAGGTGAAAATTTTATTTCTGATTGTTCCTTTGACCAACTTTCCTGTTTATGTTTTTTTTCGATGAAACAAGAAACGAATTCATGCTGAGCACATTCACAATCGATCTTAGCGATAAGTATCTACAGATATGTTTCTTCTGATGCAAGTATTCTGGAAAATCATCCGTTAATGAAGCAACTCGTCAAGTTTCATATGTACCAAAAAATCATTGCCCAAACAAGTGATGGTAACAAATACAAAAAGCTTTACACTCGGTTGATATGTTGGCTAAACGCAATGACTACCCTCACTGCTTCCCGATCGGGTCAGATATCGTTCAAGCTGAAATGCCACTGCGGATGCTCAACTTCACTCCCTTCACATTTTTGGTTGTCTTGACCTCAGATAATTTGGTCAAACCATGCATGCATATTACATGAATGTCACTGAAGTAGATAGTGAGCTACTATTTCTCGGCACTGAATGTTTGACTGAGGATAACAGTCAGTGAAACATTCAGTACTATTGGAATTCTTGCCCTGTTTTTGGATACTTTTCAGCTCGGTTACCATCATCGACATTATTATCATCATTACCAGTGTCAACCATGCATCAACCATCCGAGTTATTCAGCGGTCTTTCTATTTCATTGCTGTCTGGTTTCTGTTTTCATACTTTTAAACAAGACCCTGGGTTTCACCAACTTGTTGGTTATTCCACACTGAAAAAGCCGGCAGAGGGCTGTCTGTGATCATAAAAACCATTCCGGAACTCTCCAAACTTTATTCCTTAAAATTGAACTTTTGATACGTTTAGAAAGGGAGACGATGACCTCATACGTGTGGACGTATATTTGGCGACTAAATACGTAATCCATTAGATCAAAAGCCAGATGATTTAGAAGCCCGATTTTGATATCACCGACAATAACAAAAATAATTAACCCAGTCGTTCTTCTCACTGAGATACTGATTTTTCTACTAACGCATATTGTACTTTTTTGTTTCTTTTACGCGACATTAGAACTAAGTTTGGATGATGCAATAATTGAATGAGAAAAACACAAAAATCACATTTCATTGCGCGATGAAACATCTGACCAGTTCAATTATTGCATTCATACTAAAAGAAAACCAGAAGCATTCGATTGTTTATTAGCATGTGTACTGGGATCATACAAAAACTCCGAAACAAAGAAGCGGACAAATTTACATGTAGGACAACGGATGTTGTGCAGATAAAACATCTACGGTGTATTCACAATTTGCGATTAGAAAACTGCTACTCAAATGCTTTTCTTTTGTTCAAGGTCATATGATAATAGTAACTGACCACAGAGTATGAAACAGCAACGACGGACAGATCGGCTGTTAAAGTGAACACAGCTATCCTAGATTCAGATGTGTTTGAGCATCTATAATGAATACTAATCAAGCAATTTTGATCTCTGCCTGGTGTGATTTATAGGAAATAGTAATTTCCCTCCATTTAGGACTCGAACTGTGGTCCTCAACAGTCGGGGATTCAAAGACTCACTGGCCTGCGATGCCATTAGCACCGGTTCAGATTGTCATCAGTTTTTTGCCTGTTATCTTGAACGTCATCCAGCCACCAGTGGTCAAGGTAAGCGCTTTTAGTTCTTTATACATATGAATGACTTCACCGAGATAACAGTTACTTTTGAGTAGTGCACTGCGCTGGAAATGTACTCTCTAAAACCATACCTCTCACTTATATTTGCTATTCTAATATTTGTTTATCTCTGTTATGCCGGCCACTGATTTCCAGTTTATCCCCCACGACTAAATGTGCAAAATCCTCCTCTGACTGCTCTCGATACGTTGAGGATTAGTCTGACACTATTTACCTCAAACAAGCGTCCAGTTCAGAACTGTGTGCATTACTGAACAAGATTTCATGCAGACAGATTTGGGCCTTGTCTGTCTGATGGTTTATCAATACCATTAATGACAAATAAGTTACAAATAGGTTCGGGGCGAATAATTGTGAACGGGCATTGATTTGTTTGAGGGCAAGATCATGAAACTAACTATTCTTAGGGGAATTTGGAGATTTAACCACAATCATTTCCATTACGTTTCAGATGTCATGGATCAAACTGAGTGGAAGGGTTGATGGACACAATGCGTTAGGCGGGAATATCACCATGGTGTTTCAGAAACGTTCATGTCAAATTGAAAATTGGTGTGTTTGTACTGGTCTGATGTTATCATAAATACCAATTTGTACTTCCACCAATGGATGCGCACGTTGTTGATGGGCTACTTTTAAGTGATATGCAAAGCAGCGTAACACGCTTCATCGACAAAATGATTCGGATAACTGAAGTGCTCAAATAGTACTAGAATTTCATTTGAATTGTTAGAAAAGTGAATGGATGATAATCCGGTTAAGAATCATATGATGATTCGTCGGAGGATTTCCGTCGGTCAGGCAAGGCTTGCCTTCAGAAAGGCGACATCAAGCCCGAAAGTATTGCTTCTTTAGTAATGTTTCACATCCGTCCGTTACTTTTCTGAAGGTTAGCCTTGTCTGACAGACGAAAATCCTCCGTTAAATTCTTAAATCCACTAATCATCCATTCACGCTCCAAATGATTCGAATGAGATCATAGTAAGAAAATAACAAACGAGCGAAACGAACTTATATACGGATGATTGAACGGAAGAATACCTGATACGCAAGCCTGAGGAACGGCAAGAACCGCCAAACCGGTCGTGTGCTTCCGGGCAAACGTTCTTCATCCATCAATATGCGAAAAATACTACTGAGAGGAAAAAAACCGATATTTAAAAATCGATTAGGAGAAGTTTTCTAGGTATCCTGGGTTCAAATATTTGTCTTTTCTTGCTTTTTATGTTATCATGTACCAATAATTTTAGTATTGAGCGATCAGAACATCGTAAGCAAACTGAAAATGAATAGACAATCTATGGTATTTGTCATTTGGACAGCAGTTTGAAAAGTACGTTTTTTTGGCCGCCGTATGTTGTGTTTACGATGTGCATAGAAACAGCTCTTTTCACCTTTGTTTGGAATTATTTTGTCTAACCTGCTACGGAAATGTCAGCCACGGGCATGATTTTCAAAAGTTGCCTAGGTAACTCAAATGTAACTGTTCAAATAAACAAGAAAAAATCCATGCGGACAGGAAAGAAATATTTATAGATAAAACAAAATATTCCGTGCCCTCAGAAGGGTTGATTTGTTCAGGCAGAACAAAAAGGCGAGTATGTGCAGACGAGAGAATAATTGGCTCGCTACGAGTAAATTATTAAGACCATAGAATAATTTCTATTATCCGAGAAAAGTTCAAATTAGCACTCATGAAGAAATATGACGCTCCAAACCTTATTCACTCTTATTATCTCGGTACCTTGTTGGATGACACCGCACAGTTACGCATTCGTAATCGCCTTCGTAAGTCAGCGATTTGAAAACAACAACTTTGCTAATGAGGGTTTTGGAAGTCATTGATGAGCCATAAGACGGGCATGATAGGTTAGGTCGGCAAAGCAATTTCCGAAGTACTTTCGTAGTATTCTGCACGAAAGCCAAAACAAGTGCTATAAGACGGATGCAGTAAGACCAACACAAATGTTGAGATGCTGAAGAAAGACTGCGAACTGGTGGTTCAAAGAAAAATTTTGATTGAAGTGGAGTTCAATGGCAGTCCAAACAGCAAATAACTTTAATGTTAGTCTTCTCCTGTCAAGGAACTTTCTATTTCATTTGATGATGCGGTCGTGAAGGATAGATACGACACGAAACATCACAGACTATTCTGGAGACACATCACAGATAAGCCAACCACAAAATAAAGAAGCAGTTGGTTAGATTGATTCATTTCCTTCAATAACAAGGGGCTTATTTATTTCGGTGGTGTATATCAACTTGCAATATTGTACACTCGAAAATAAATAAAATAAGAGGAACCAACTGAAGAAAAAAATCACGGAGTAAACTTCGCATGCAAAGGCAGTAACTAGAATGTTAAAAATTCTACAAACTTTGTAACCAGGCATCTAATTGGCTTTGCTTGTAGCAGCCCAGTGGTTATGGTTTTGGTGCTTTTCACCAAGAGATTAGCTGCTTCGTCTTGTCCTTCTGTGACGACTTGCCTTAGTAAACAGAATGTGCTGAAATACTGGAACTGCGCGACGTAGAACGCAATTGCTTCTGGTGCTTGCCATTCAGTGTTAGCCATTATTATCACTCTCCGGATATGAGTAATTTATATCTAACCCCGGAGTTCCCGATGAAGCATTTATCTCCTATATACAGATAACTCTGCGGATGGAACCTTGCTTATTTACCCAAAGTCCTCCTTCCGCAAGGACGGCATTTTTGGAACGTTGCAGACGTGAGGCATTTAGTGGTCACCGACGTGCGCCTTGGGTTTACATTTGAGGATCACACTTCATCCAGTTATCACGGTCAACCCCAATAACGGAACCATCTCGTTCTTTCGCATTTACAATTCTGCATCGATTATTTCACTACGATGCAAATATCAGTTCCACAGTGGTTGTTTAAGTCGACCGGCAATCTTTTAATGAGAATGAGCGTTTGAATTCAAAAATGCAATGCGCACCAAAAAACAGTTTTTTTCGTGCGCCTGTTCGTTCACTCAACGACATACCTTTAACCAAAGAGTCCAATTTAGACTGGCTATACCATCGATGAACACCAGCGAACTATTACTTCTGGAAGATAAGGTACTTTCCACCATATCCTCGGATGCAGGGTTGCTGCAGCTTTTATCATCAAAGCAAAGGCAGCGCCGATGTACAACTGAAAAAAATGAAAGTTCGTCTTCTGCCAGACTGTCTTCGTGCGAGAATAAAAGTAACCTACAAAAACAGTCTTTAATAATGCGTTTAAAGCAAAAATGTAATGCATGTGAAACCCGAGTAATCACTTCAGATGATTCTATGTCTGAATGACAAGCATTCATCGGGGTGATGCAAATTTTTGAAAGAAAATCTACGGTACCATTTGACAAAGTGGTTACAAAAAACGCAGTTCTCATAATTTCTTTTAGCTTTTCTTCCTCATTGAACTCCAACTTTGATTTGGGTTTGATTGTATTGCCTCGCACTCTGTTGTTTTCAATCGCATTATATTGCATTTAATTGGATTGTTTTGGGTTGCACCGTGCTGCAAAATGTTGACGCATGCATACTTAACTGTTACGTTTAGTTTGAAAACCGTACAAAGGAGAACGGTTACACTTTTCACCGTGCATACTGCTAATACAGCAAGAGAAAAAGCTGGTCAACTGAATGAGTGGAGTGTTTATGGGAGGTTGCTCAGAATCTCGGCTAAAACACGATCCAGGTTTCTCGTAAAGAGTGCCAAATATGGAAGAGTGGAGTCCCTGTAAATACTGATTCTGGATGGCGTGGAACTAAATCGATATTCTTGTAATATGAGAAAGGCACTTTGCGTGACTGTCTAGCAGAGTATGACTAAAATTCGAAAAAATCTGCCGCAAACAAACTTTGCTTATGAGAATAAGTGTTGATCAGAAATTTTAATGGACAGTTTGATTAGTGAAACTATAGTTTAAAAAAGCTCTAAATAATCATTAATAAATTTGGAAACTTCGAATCCGCCTTAGTTTTTTTATTAGTAAACCGTCAGCATGTGACTTAAGATCCCAAAATTTAGAAGCTTTCCCGCAATCAAGCACAAATGAAAAAATTGGTCCACTTCAGTGCGTCTGCGCCCTAATCTTCAATCAAATTGCAGTTGTCAAATTCGAATTCAAGCGCTTTGACACAAAATGACGTTTGTGTAATTTTACCATATTTTCAGATGCATATCTCTGCATATATTTATATATGCAGTCTAACAGGAAACGACATAATATAGTGATCAGAATTCAAGAGAATGTCGCTGCCGATAATTTTGTTTCGGTAAACGTCAATTGATTGGTTCCTGGTTTAAATATTTAGACTTAATAGGTCGAACATCATCGTGAGTAAATTGTTCAAAAGGAGTGAGCCCATATATTATGTCACTTAGCTCCGTGGGGCCCCATCAGCTTATAAAAAGCATGGTGTGCGTAGGAAAATTTGACATCCTTTGTTCAACAACCTTTGTTCATACCGAATAGCTTTTGTTACCTTAAGTGTTTCACCCTCACTCCTCTATCGAGTTACTGGACAACCGTAGATATTTAATTATAGTGAAAGGCCAATTTTTAGAAAAATCCCACTCAAGTAATTATTCACAAAGGAAAAATCCAACGACTGTTTGATGCAGAACAAACCAATCATGAATGCACACAATTACACAAATTAGATTTGGAAAAACCAATACCGGTCGTATGACCGTATTTTCCACATAAGTTTGTTATTTGTTTTAAGCAACCCCACTCACAAATCTCGCACGGTGAATGTAATCAGAGGTTCTGCCAGCCGCCACGACTGACCAGTTGATTTAGAATTTTATCAGGTGACTTGGAATTTGGGAGGTTTGTCCGCTGCGCGAAGAGATAGCTTGTTACGATACGCAGGTCTTTTGATACTCAATACTTCTCCACGCAAGACAATTAGGCCTTAATCAATAAGAACGAACTAGGGGATAAGGGAAATTTATAAAATTTTCGGCTGGTCAGAAAATAACGTTTTTTCCATCCGACTACGGGGGTAAAATTACCGTGCCCAAGACCATGATAGAAATAGAACAACAGTAACAAGGTGAATCTGCAGTCATATCGTTTCAGACATCTATCAGTAAATTCATTGCACTGACGATTAGCAAATCATAAATCTCGGCTAGAGTTGACTGAAGGAAATCCTACAAGAATACATTAGTTAGGTTAGTGATTTCCGGCCGAATTTGAAATTTCCGCACTCACTGCTTGTTGTCGACCTGCGGTTACAAAAATATACTTGCAAATAAACATGAAACGCTGTTTCCAACTTTCACCGAAAATGCTTGTTAGCAAATCGCAGTTGAAAATTAACTCAAGATGGAACAAGCGGGAGTACTGAAATTGAGTTTGTAAAGTTGTCGCATAAATAATACTTTCTGTACTTGGGGCCACTAGTAAATCCTACCAGTTGTACAAATATTGCTCATGAGTTATTACTTCGAAGGACAGCCCGACATAAAGTCGGTTCGCCCTGCAATTTGATGGCTTTTATTTTAGCACAATATGCTTTGGATAGTAGTAAGAAGAAATGCTCAAGCAACAAAATTCGTTAGCATACAACGGTTCCTTAAATTGCAGCACGCCTCATTTTACTATTAAAATTGCTAGCACAACTGCTTCGGAGTGAATAACAAGACTGCTTCGCCAAAATTCTCCGACGAATTCCACAGGAAGCATCATCTAAATTCATCTCGCTAGCACCGGAATGCTTTATCGCTGTCTTTGCAGCGTTCGGTGTTCATGTTCAAACGGGCGTATACTAGACAGGTGAGGGAATCTGCACCGGAGTTGGATTTTGGCTAGTAAACTTAATGCCGGGATCAGTGGAATCCATTTCAACGTAACCTGCTGATTTTCTCAGCAGTAATTTTGACCTCGTAGCGTTGGAAAACCAATACCCGTGATGAAGCACTTCCCAGCTGATTACCGACCTAACAGAATTCTACTGAGAAAAATCACATCATATAAAGCGAAATCTCCGAGTTTTGTGTGGACAGAAAAACCCTGGCTATTAACAGAGCGTAACCCGTGAAAATTCAGCAGCTATATATAGACAAAATGTTCAATAATTTAAAATTCTGCCTTTTTTCAACTTCACTGAAACGATTACAATTACTTCTTTTTCGAACTCACTTATTAACGATTATTAGATAAAGATATACCCGCATTTTTGGTTGTTCTTTATAGTCTGTTCAAATAATTACACTCACCCTATTGTGAGACAAATCAAATGTGGCCGTTTCCAAAATTCCATGTGCAGTTTTTGATTGGTCAATTTATCAATTGGCTATACACGTTTACCCAGATTTTGAACCACGAAATGTTCCTGGCACTGTTTTATGATTTTCAAAAAAGCAAAATGAGTCATTCTCACGAATGATTTCCAATCAGACAACCGTCTCTGGCACTCCGGCATAGCACAAATAGAAATAGCCTATTCAGAGAATATGTTGGAGAATAGACATCTAGGATTTGGCTTTTAAGTCAAACAAGCATCAATAGTTTCCACCCACTTTGTAAGCACATACTTCACTGAATTCATTTTGTTATTCTTCTAACGACATTCACAGGCAAATTAACGGTATTTTTTAATTATTACAGAATTGATGGACATTGTAGCCTAAGGAAAGTGGACGCATGGGCTAACTGTTTTGTAGAAAATGATACAATCCCATAATCAATGCAATCAGCCATGGGTTGGGTGAGTGAACGTATCTAGCTTTGTCTGTGCTGACACTCAGGCGTTCAATCATTTCCAGCCAGGTACCTGATTGGTCAGTTACTGCGGAATAATTCAAAAACATCACTGCTAATCATCCGATCAGATTACTGATTCTTTCCCTTTGTCTTCACTGCAATCAGGATGCGGTATAAATAATTAAAGCCTCACGTGATCTGAAGATGACGTTTGCAAGCAGACAAAATTGTCTGTCACAAAGGGACCCTGAATCTCGCATCCATGGGGCGTATTTTTCAGGATGAATGCAACAGTCGCATCTGGCACTTTTCTTTTTTATACTTTCAGCCATTTCTAATCCACCTATGCATTTCAGGTCAGATTCATTTGAACAGAAACTTTTTGGAACGAAACTTGCCGATCTTTTTTAATGCAAACAAAAAAAGTAATTTGTCACTAAAAGAATTACCCACCCATAAGTTGGCTAAACTGAGTCTGATTAGATTTTGGTAGCCGAAAATTTAATCCATGCCCTCAACGCTTGTTTCGTCCATAGGCCAATCACTTTCGTAGACTTTATTAAGACAAAAATGTGAAGATATGATCAGAGACATGTGTTCGACATGAAGGACTATTGCCGCGCTATCCAAATCCATCCTCCGATAAACGAATGAAACGGGAGATGATGACAAAATTTGTGTTGAAATGCTGGCTGATTAAAATATGCACACCTGTACAACTTTTGACATGCAGATATGGGAATGTTAGTCACATGTTTTTGTTAGAAATCACCTTCCACGGCTGCAGCTAAAATAACTGATGGTCCATCTTGCGAAGCTTTCATTTGAACCTTAAACAGAGTAGTCCAGTTAAGCGCTTTGATAAAGCAATGCTTTTTTGCCAGGCATATAGGTAAGCTAAAAACAGTTAAAATGAATATACAATGAAATGATACTGATGTCGTCTTTTGATCAAATGTTTAAACCCTTTGCAGGAACATTTTTCACAAACTGCTTCAACATGGTATTCTCTTGTTAAGTTCAAATGTTCTAGATCCCATGTGGCCTTAAAACGTTACTAGTAGATAGTTGAAACTTTGCCGATTTTGAGGAAAATCACGTGAAAGCGCATCCTTGCAGAATGCACACCATCAAGTCATAGACTGAGAACTAACCAACAAGTAGGGACGCTGGAACAGTGAAATCTTCGGAAACAGCGATAACTTTTTATATAATTCCTGGCAAAATGGACTGCATACAAATTCCGTATCCGAGATATACTAACTGTTATTGATACGCCATTGTATATAAACGGATCGTGTGCAGGACTCCACCGGATTATCCAGTGGCTCGCCTTGTCGCGCGTAAAGTTAGCAAAAGAGGCGAAAACATTGTCAACTTAAGTAGATCCTTTGCTGGTTCAAATTATATTTTGTTGCGAACAAGTTAGTTATCATCCTATCACGCATTAAGCAATCGAAAGAAAGTGAAACATTCACTCGCTGGAAAGTTTTCAAGTGCCCAAAAGGATTTTTACTTGTTCAGTATATTTCCCATTTCGCTTGTGGCTGGATTGCGAAAGCATTAAAGTCTTTGCTTTCAAGCTCTTTAAATCCGGAATTGTCAGAGTTGATCTACACAAGTACGCTTCGCCGGTGACTGCTTTGGTTGATAATGAGAGTGAATGTTGTTTCAAATATATTTTTGTAGTTAACCTTCCAATCTGCACCATTATACAGGGAAGCCTTGCCTATCAGCCTTCTTGACGGATCTTTAATCACAATAGTTCCTCAGTTTTGTACCACAAGTCTGTCGTTAGAGTGCCCAGCAAAGTTCTCACAAGCCCAATCCCAGTAGAACATGTTAAATTTCAGCTTATCCGGTAGAAAACAGAAGTAATTGTTCATTCGTAGATATAGGAATTCTATTGGGGCCGTCTATGCGTGCGCTTCATTTTATTTATAAATTAGCAATTGCGCTGCAAAATATTTCTCGGTATTTGACACGCGCACTCATTTTATCCGGCCTCGGGTAACGATCCGCCATGTTGATTGGGTACGAGTAAAAAACACCTGGCCAACTGCGCAAGCCAGAACAAAAAATTGTTATTGCCATGACCATAGTCTCAAAACGGTGCCAAGGACCGTTTTCCGCCTAGGGAGTAAGCATACTCTATCAGCCAAGTTGGGAGGTTACGAATAAGGGGTTTGAAAATCCAGTGCACAGTTTCTCGGCAACTATGTTAATGAGTTATTAAAAAATGCTACGCCGCAGTGATGATAAACATTCTGTCACTACAAGTCCACTATGGAAGTTTCCGTTACTCTCCTGAAGCCAGCGACTATTGCTTTACATAATTGGAGCTGAATGCATCAAACATGATGTGGGACGTATTTAGGTGAGACCACATTCACTAATAGTCTTACAGTTAACGGTGATTTGATTAGACGGAACGGAATGCTAGTTGCCGATTGAGTTACCGCATTTTGAACTAGTCTCCGCGTAAACTGGTAACCGTGTAGACACAAAAATGCTATTTTAAACACTATGTTGGAGTGAAAGTAAGTTTCACGCTAATTGCCTTTGAACTTTTCACTTGACCAAAAGGAGACTAATAGCGCAATAAATTAAAAATTGATCTCTTCGAACCAAACACCCTGTCCTACAAATCCGACTTTGGATGGAGTAAAACAAATCGGCTGGGAGAATCTCTTGAGAACACGCAGGTACGCAGACATGCATAAGAACGTTACGTGTCACTTAAACATGTGCAGAGAAAACTCGAGTTTGTGTCGAACCCGTAAGACGAATTCGCGACAGTGCGGTATTTGCCCCCAGCGACGTGATTCCCAAATCATCCCAACGTTGAGAACGAAAGAAGCTTTTTATACTTCAATGAACATAGATTTTTTACGTATTTTCGGCCAACATAACCGTTTTCGCCTCACCACTAACCTAATGGAAATTGCTGATGATGATTAGATTTTACATTTGTCGATATGATCGGAATGTTTGAAAATGAAGGAAGCTTGGAAATACCATGACACTGGAGAATGGATAATCCGAACATGTTCAGCGTGTTCGTCTGTCCCGGGATGAGCTGAATGACCGTTACCGTCCCTGAATTGTAAAGGCTAGAAAGAAATTTAATCAAAATACCGGAGACAGTTCGTTGGTCTTCACACACATTCACACACACACACATGCAGTATTGACGATGACTGTGTGGACAGTTTCATCTGTTTTGACTCGGTCCCCCTCGTTTTCGATCGGAACAAGAATCAGATATGAGGATCTGGTTGATGACTTTCGAGTTCATTCACGATGTTCTAGCAAGGAAATCAAAATTATTGCAAAGTTTTCTCGACTAGCCAGAATATTCCACTTACGGGCTGGATTTTATGGGAGGGGGTGGTTGCCTTCCTGTCATCTCCTTGGGCTTTCAGATTAGATTCGGGTAGGTGTTATTTCGAATAAAGCGCGGTTCGTTTTCTTAGGTGGTACTGATAAAACCACCACGGAAAGCTACTTGTCGTGGCTGGAGATGCTACGACTGTCATCTGTGGCTTACTGGATGAAAGTCTAATTGGGCGGTTGAAGTTCTACCACCATTTACCATTTCCAAAATTTGTTCGATAAATTTAACACATTTTAAGAAGAAACAACAAGATGTAGAAATAATCGTAAATAACATGCTTACTACCAATACCATAACCAACACCGTGCTCTGAATGCATGTCACTGGGCAATTAATTGTTGGCTAATTTTTTTCACATTCTGACTCAAACGGCTGTCAGAATTAGTTATATGCTCGATCGTATATCCCACTTTATCTCTGAAAGTCTGACAAACCACTAGTGCATAATAAACAACCAAACCCAGCTATCCTTTTTGAAGGCGTTGGAGACATTTTTCAAAGTAACCAATTACTTCATGCAAATGTAAATGGTTGGCTCTCTCTGAAACGTATCGCGGATTGTAAAAGTTGAATTATGTGGTTTGCTTTGATATTCTTTCTGAAAATGCTTGAAAATACCCGGTCTAGTTGGCATGCTCAAGTAGTACATTATTTTGCTGTTAGCCGGTTTCGAGGAACCGGTGGATGGTGACTGAGACGGCGGTCGATCAGGGGAGCAGTAACACTTTTGTTCGTGGTTCAAATAAATGATTGCAGCAAATCTAGTCATTTGTTCAACACAACGTGTTGCCTTATTTACCAGTTTTCACTCGATCCCATTCTTTAAATTGTTCATGTTATATAACATAATTCGCTACCATGTTACTAGTTAGTTAACTTGTAAAACGTTCAGAGATCAATCTAATGTCAGAGTGTTTTTCGAGTATTCTTCGCTTGCATATTAAGACTACATTTTCAATGATGCATTACCACACTAACGAAAGGAAACCAAGCTACATCCCTACTGTTCCTATGAGCCTTGGGATGACGAACGTCACAACGTTTCCGTTTTTTGCTGCACAGTAAATATGCCCCAGAAAAAATCTTTAAGTCATAAGGTGCAGGTGAGTAAATAATATCGCTTAAAATCAGGATTTGTTTTCCTTTTGGAAGGCCGATGCCTTTTGTTCCCTTTGTTAATTGTAGATCAGGCATATAACCTGTAGATTCTGCAACATGAAAATCAGTACATCCCTCGTCCAAAGATGTTGCAATGTTGATAGTTTGAGGTCAGTTTAGCCTTTCGTTTCCGACATGCTATATAATGATAAGAGTTACCACAAATTGGATTTTGCTTGCTCTTTTCCGATGAATGAATTGATGACAACCTTAGCTCTTTCCCTTTATCTATGCGTGAAGAGTTAATCTATTACGATTGACGAAATCTTGGATTCTACAAGATATTAAGTTCCGAAGTGACTTAATTCTCCTGCTTCCAAGGGTTTTCTAAGTAAATACTGGTCGCTCACGTGGCGCATTCTGGAAGAGCAAACATTTCATACAAATGAGCATTGTTTCCCAATCTAAACTATACTAGCAAAATGCCCTTATAACAGCAGTCATTTTCAATCAAAAATGGCAATATGGAATATTTACCAAATGACTTATCAGACGTTTTAATGGAGCCGATACAAAATTATCTCGTGCAAACGCGTTTATCGGCCTTCTGAAGGTCTTCTGCGCTTGTGTGCTTGTGCATACAATGCCACGACATATCCACCAAGTCTGTCGATCATATGCCACGGACACCTGACACCGAACTTGGTCAACGTGGACACGTGACCGTAAAAGGCCGAACTCACACTTGATCCTTAGTCGGGATAGACGGGGTAGAATTTGGTACAGGAAATTGTCGATTCATAAACGACGATTTTGACAGATTTAATAAAAATCTGTCTTATTAATTTTAATCACAGGCACTTCTCATACTTCGTTTTGTTTTCATTCAGTGTAATTACTTTTGACATTTGTGCGGTTTTGTTCGTTTGTGTGTAATTTGACATTATAAAACCAGACACAATTTTACCCGCTGAGATCAACTGGCCGAAATGGGAACTGTTTGTTCCAATCCGACATTCTTGATGAGAGGCATCAAAATGATTTTTACCCGCTCTCCTCCTCTTTTTTGGACTTTTGCTTTTCAGGCAAGTTAACTCATTTTGAACTGGTTGAAGCTTTATATTTATGTATTTTTTAGTTGTGTTTAATTTGGAAACGTTTAAGGAATTTCTAAAATGTTGATAATGTTTTGGGTGTGAATACTCAACGATCATTTTTGCTGACCAATTCCAGATTCTGCCAGGTTATCAACATATATTTTACTCCTCCTATATGACGGATAGGGGTGAGCTGAACTGACAGTGAGATGATCGTTAAGCCAACTAATTGCATACTTCCTGCGCAACGCAGTCCACTTTTGGCTGATATCCACTGCGACAAGATGGCAATATCTGCAGATTTAGCCAGAGAGCTAGGACTATAGATACACTGGCATGCGCATAACAGCGACTCTATATAGACACTGTCATTCTTACCAGACAACCGATTTAGCGCTTCCGGTATTGCGGTAGAAAATGGAGGGGTTTAGTTCTAATCACACTGAGTAAACCTCCACTAAAGCAGGCCACTTTGGTGAGTTACTACTCACCATTTAAGGTCATTAGTAAACCATCAAAAGTCTCAGTTCCTCTCGATTGTCTAGCTTCAATAAAATGACCACAGAATGAAAACGTTTTTCAAACAGAAGTTGGGAAAAGTTTACCAGCCAGCAATTTTGGTCAGTTCATCCAGCTTGGGGAACGGTAACAAAGCGATACCATTTATTAAATTTCGGAAAGACATTTCGGCATATTGACGGCTGCCAAGGCAGGGAGCTGACCTAATAACCTTTAACTACGAACGTCCAGTTGTCGTTCAACTGATTTAAACAGGTCTTTGCTATATGATGGTCTTATTGTCTGTAAACTCCATAGATAACCCAGGACCTATGGATTTCAGTCGTTCTTCATCAGACAGATCGTCAGTTGTATGAACTCCCTCCTCATTGATACAATGAACGTAAAGTTTATTGTGGATACGTGGATTTGCGCGATAAGCGATAATCAAATTATTGTTTTGGCTGAGATCATGAGGAGGTTTGAAACAAAGATGGTCTTCTTCGCAACAGTCTACTGATTCTTTCAGCGTGACTTTCAAAATGTTTTTGAATCTGAATAGGCTTTGTTTATCATCCTTTCCTAAAACAAATACTCGAAGTAAACTTGAAACCGAAGCGCTATGGCTTTGCGCGCGGTAACAAACTACAATCATGATTAGAAGACAGTTTGAAATGACGAACCCAAAAGCGCTACTCAGACTAGTGTGACCAATCTCCTGACGCCTTCACGAATGGGTCTCAGTGATAGTGGTTCGAGCAGGTTCCGCAAATCACGTCGACTATCTACCAAGTCTAATGGCATAGGCTACCGTATGCACGGAACCTCACACAGCACCGGACGTCTTCCACAAATGAACGATAGGGCATTTCCTTTTCGCAACGGTGAATCACAAAACTGGTACACCCTTCAAAAACAACGTTGTCAATAACGTTCAGGTTGTTGGTATAGACCGATTTCAATGATGCATTAAATTAAATGGTCCAGAAATAATATTTTTTTGACTGAAGAGAAGGTCCTGGTTTTACTAACCGACACTTAGAGGCGAATTAATTAACGAACTGCTTGACTTTGCAATTGTCTTCAGTGAAACGGCATGACTGGACATTGGATTTTGGTAAATATACACGCCACATCCTCAATACACATGTTATGCTGCACAATTTATAAAAATATTTTACATCTGCAATAAGTATATTTTTTCCCATTCCGTGGGGACGACAGCAAGTATGTGGCGACTCATCAAATCCCTCCGGAAAATTGTTAGGATATAAATTAGATTCGCTTTGATTGGTTGAGTTTACATCGTTTAAGACAGGATCTATCAAAACACGAATCTTTGCCGATGTTTGTATTTTTTGAGTTATAAGAAGCTGGCACACGTTGGTTGGCAGAAATCAGGGAAAGTTTAACTAGTGTTTTGCATTCGTATGGACAGTGCACACTTGTGCTGGCGGGGTAAACAAAATAGCGGTTTTGTTATTACGTTCAGTATAATTTGCAAACCAATAGAAACAGCGCCCCGACGACCTTTAAAGTCCAAGCTTCACTGGTATAGGTTGTATTTCTTCCTTAGGACAGGTATTTAAACAGATGTAATCACATCAACGATTCATTTTGGCTAGGTGGACAAGGAATCTTTGGTTCGAGGTACGTACTGCATTAATTGTTTCCGAGTTTCAGACGCAACTTAAAGTGGTACTTTATGCGACACATTAATTAAATAATTCTGCTCCGTTTCTGTTAGACCTGAATCTCGTTTCCATTGGAATAATCGAGTAAAATTAAGCAAGTGTTCGAAAACGGAGAGAGCAAGGCCTCTAGGAATAGAATCAGGAAGCGATATGCTTTAGTTCATCTACGACAAATATAATCATGAGGCCGAATTTGTTTGTTTCTGGAATGGTGACAGAGACTTCTGACGCTTGGAAGACAATGGATCAATGTGATATCTGTCCTTCGTCCCAATCCTTTGTCTGGTTTTCATGTTCTCCAAAGTTCACTGCGATTGCCGGCTCAAATCTGACCTGAACAAAATCGCTCCGTTATTAATTCATGACAAGTTGTTTTAAAGTATTTTTC
Organism: Fasciolopsis buskii; assembly: GCA_008360955.1. Taxonomy (NCBI): domain Eukaryota; kingdom Metazoa; phylum Platyhelminthes; class Trematoda; order Plagiorchiida; family Fasciolidae; genus Fasciolopsis; species Fasciolopsis buskii. The sequence goes on along the minus strand of LUCM01004381.1, from coordinate 232,806 downwards.
TACACTTAAAAACGGTTTTCAAATTATAGCCCTTTTTGGACCAAAGCTACGTTCGCAATGTATACAAACTCGCAAATGTATGGGTATACAGCCGATAATTCTTCAGTTGTTCCATACATTCTCATCAGTTATCGCTATTAATTCCGCTGTTCTTCCCCGTTTTCGGTGATGGCTACTTTGGTCTTATCATTGTACTAACTGATCTAACTTTGTTTTGTGTCGAAATTATCAAAATTATAAGCAATGATTTGCACACCCAAATATATTTTTACTCAAGATTATCTTTGAAATATTAATCACCCATAATTTCCTCTGACCGTTGTTTGTAATTACTACCGTCAGATATTTTTCTCGATCTGCCATGATGTTCCTCTTTCAAGTACCTCTTCTCGTGCACTTCAGCTTAAGGGGACGATCCAAATTAAAATGGGATTCTCCTTACGATTGCACACCGGACTCGCCAGTCTTAAGTTATCGCCGCTGTCACCTCGGCCCTCAATAACCTCAACTGATTTCTCCATTAAACTTTGGACATTTCGTTTTCACGATTTGGGAAAGCTGCACACTATTTTCTTCCTGACCTTGTTACTTCTAATTTCTGCTTGATTAAGCTATTTTCTCTCATCCAGATGAATAAAATTGCTGGTTGCCTTCGTATAAAAGAAACTGATTTCTAATCTATTTGTCAAGTTTATCTCCAAATACTTGAAGTATTTTTATATAAATCTAATTTTCAATTTTGGTTTGAAGAACAGATCATGCCGAATTATGAATATGTCCTACTACCTGTTAAGAGTTTGTCTACCAAAAATTTTCTACGATACCGAAAAGTTGCGGCCGAATAACTTACCTACCGATAATGTCTGAGTGCTGTCAAACGAGCACGTAGATATAGATCACAAGAACCATATATTTATTATGACCAGCGAAGCTTCATATGACCTGTATAATTAGAACCGATTTGATGTTCAGGATGTGTTCGATATCTTGATTGGCCAATCCGTGAGTTTCTACTGTACTCCTTCGTGATTGGTCAATCTCTGCTAACGGGATTACACGGCGAGGCGTATCAGAGGAAGGCTCATGTTCCAGAGAAGCCGAGTCACGTTTCGGTATGAGCTCGGTTGTCATATGGTCACTAATTTGAAACATCTATCGATGCATTCCGCGTCACTTTCACTCAAATAAGTTTTTGTCTGCCACCTATTAATAAGCTCGGTGACGATTTTCAGCATTCATGAGAAAATAGACAAACGAAATCGGTCCCACCAGGTTCCTTCGGTCTGAAGGTTAAACTGTAAAAAAATAGATTCAAATCAACCCATTTGCTTGATGTAAAATCCTATCAAATAGCACTAGAATAAACAGGATATAATGATAAGAAAATTGGTCACCGATTATGTTGAAAATTTGCGCTCTTCTTGGCTCAAACTAGTAGTTTTCCTGGGATTCGTATTGTAGAGTCTGCTGTTTGGGCTGCCACCATGTCATCACCAGTCGTCAATTGATCTGGACAATTGGCTGAACACCATATACCTTCGCTGACCTAGTAAAAGCTCAGTTTACGTGGATTGTGAACAATTTTCCATTTCTCAAAATAGGTGTTGGTTTTCCGAGCTCACTCATCTTACCTCTAATTCCTTGAGCGGGAGAATATTTAAAATGGTTCACGAGAGTGAGTGGCGCCAATTTAAGGTGGTTCAAGGTTTGAAACTTTCAGCTTTATCGTAGCATCCAAGCGCGTCATAGTTTCAACTGACTGTCAGTCGCTTCACTCTGAAGTAGAAAAGAAAAAAACTAGTTTCCAATATTCACGGGTTTTTTCTTCAACGATAAGTTGACGATGTGAAAAAATACACCCTTTCATTTTGATCGATTTATCGTGATATAATAGATTTTGGATCCGTTTTTCCCTTTTGTTGTCTATTGTTAGTGCCACTCCAGGTTTTTGACTCTGGATTGATGAATTAATTGTCGAGTTGCGCTGGATAAAAGGGATCAGCACATAGTAATCAAAGTACTCCTGTCGACAGAACCAGTTAACTAATAAGTGTGATTAATCTATAGAGAATTGCAAATGCGTTATCAGAACAGCAGTAATTATAGTCATGCGAGTAAAATAATTTCCAACATTTTTGGGTCCCATGATATCCCTATAGCATATTAGTTTTTTGCTGACATTGAGTTATAAACGACAGATCGTCCAGCACCTGAAGGTTATGCAGAAGTAGTATGGCCCTACAGACGGCACGAGTCTTTAGGTTCGCAACGCCATCTTTGGCAGTGGTTGACCTACTTTAGATTAAGTCTGCGCAATTGCAGTGTTGTCTGTGCAATAATTGGCTGAACAGAACTGAAGGAATAACTGGGAAACCTGTGGACTGTTTCGTTTGTGAGTAACGCTTGTGAAGATACGAAACATTGAAAGCAAAATACAATATTGACAGAAATACCTCCCAACATTACCCAATACTTGACTTATAAAGTCCCCCTAATAGCAAATGCGACCCTATATCGTCTCCGCAGATGACAATGTATTATTTCATTCAGTAATGAAAAAATGTTTATCAAACGTCAGAAATATCAAACTTGTTGGTTTTAATCACTGACTGATCTCAGCAAGTTGCTGTGCAAATTTAGGAATGGCGTTTTGGTTGGTGCTCCGTGCAAAACCATCTGCTCTTTCAAGAAGCACGACCAACTCGACTGAATTAATATTGAACCAACTTTTGTTGGGCGCAGCCAGTGTATTTTGCGGCAGTCATTCACAAGATGTTGAAACGACTGAAATAGTGGTCCTGGAACGCATTTCTTTCGGTAACTGGTACATCAGATTATTAAAAAACCTAATGGGAGTGTCGCACAGTCAGCAAATGCACATTCCTCTACAACGCACTGAGAGTTCTTGGTTACAAACATATTTCATATGTTCTTGACCAAAATTATCATACGCGCTTAAAACAGCATCAAACAACGTACACGTATTTGTGTTCCTCGTCCATTCCAACAAGGAAAACCCACTCGCACGCAAAAGTTGTTAATTGTATTGTATTTTATTGGATTTTGCAGAACTTTTACGTATTTCAGTCGAAAAGATGTGAGTAAAAATTAAGGAAATCCTTACATCCATCACTTTGTAGAAAGGCGAAAAGAAAAACATCGAGGAATGATCAGGGCACATGATGATACGTTGTTCACGAAATCAGCTGAAACGCGGTCAGGATTTGTCAAAATGTGCGCTAACCATGGGACAGTCGAGTTCCTTTAGAGAGCGATAATAAGGGGTACGGAACGAAAAGCGGATTGTGCTGAAATACGAGAGCGGCACTTTGAAATACCGTTGTGCGAAGGGAACCTGGAATTTAAAAGATCTTCGATAATAAAATTCTCAAATCCTAAAAGGTGCTGACCACAAAGATTGAAGGACAACAAAGCTAGTTATAGGAAATACACGCGTCTAAAATTAACAGACAACGGCCAAGAATTTTAAGGTCCCTCACTAGTAAACCTGGAAAAATAATAGAAGGACAGTAAGGAAGGACTGGGAAACATTGTTATGCAAATCGGGAGATGGTGCATTGTTTCACCTTGTAGTGTCCATGCTTCCTGATTGAAATGACAATAGTCGGAGCTTCGATGAACACGTGGAAATGTGAAAGTCTACTTCAGAATTTTATAAATAGTAAGTTTTATATACTTCAAAGAATTTGTTTCTGAGATGATGAAAGAGATTCCAGATGGGTAGCCTGACCAAACGAGAGAGGGAAAGAACAGACATTCAAAATATTTAGATGCGTTGAGATTTAAACCAGCTTGTTCAAGTGAATTGTAGATAGAAGATAAACTGTTGAAAAATCCTTTGAAATCGTCGTTGCTCGAGGCGGCTTGATACGAAAACGTCATCAGCATAGTTAAACAGATGACAGGGGTAGCCATTAATAAATCGCTGATGTAAGTAGAGAAGACGTGATGTGAAAGAATAGCATCCTGAAGCACTCCTGAGTTGTTAACCAACGGTTATGAAATTTTGCCGTCCATTTTTGTGCACTGGGTTCGGTTCGTAATGCAATCAGACAGTCACATTAACGAAGGACTGGGACAAACAAACGTTTCCAGTTTGTGAAGTGGAAGAGACCATGGGACTGAATCAAACGCCGACAAATAGTCTAGAAATGCGCAACGCACAGATTTCATTGATGCGTTTAGGGACTTACAAATGTGTTGAATATGGGAGACGACAGTGTGCAAAGTTGATTTATAGACAACCTGAAAAGGGTGGTCAGGAGGAAACATAGAAGGATGCAGGCGCTCAAGTATAAAAGGTTCTGTCAGTTTGAGATCAGAATGCCTCAGGGCGATGGGGCGAAAACGTCTTGCTAAAGCAGTGGGACTGAGAGATATTGAGATGGGAAAACTATTGATGGGTCTCCAGCAGTCACGGATAGAAGCCGAGCTTAATGATGAGACAAACAGAGAAGCGAATGCATCAGTCAGGGCCACAGCAATATGCCTTCGAAGAGTTGGGGAGAGACCGCGATGATCAACCGCTGTGGTGATGTTAGTGGTGCGCACAATGTCCAGCACCTCTTCCCTAGAATAACCTGTAACTGTCACATAACCAACCTGTCCAAATATGACTGAGGTATGAGTGGGAGGGTGGATGGAAGCATGGTTGATGCTGTCGATATCCGCAGAACATCTCACAGGACATTTTACTTCCCACGCAGCAGTCGAATACCTTGGCATAGAATAGGTTGTTGTAATCAATCAAGCGTTGGTTGGCGAATGTAGTGTTGATGCGTTTGATTTCAGCTTTTATTTGGTTGCAAATATACTACCCACTTGAGTTAATCCGGGATTTGTAGAAGTGATCCTTGCATCTTTTTAGAGATTTTAGTATCTGGGTGGGGATATGACCATTTGATACGACGTACAAATAATTTCGGACTTGCCAAACCAGAAGATGATTATGTATGTTGCCACACCGCCACCAGTCTTCATCTTGTCCTAAAGTCTGTCCCACCGATGGAGTCTGAAGCTGTCTATCGACACGAGTGAATATGCAATATCCGGTTTCTTCCCAGGTTCGTGTATGCAGATGACACAAGTTTGAACATGGATCGATGATTGAAGAGCGAGTGATGAATTTGACAGTTTGGCAACATTGTCGGCAACATTGTCGAAATGAGCATCTTGGCCGGAGGGGTGCATTCAAGATTTGAGTACCTGCCAGCCACCACGAGTGCCTATTTTGGGTGGGTTAGAACGTCGTTGAGTTGCACCAGTGCCTGATCCTAGTCCATGTTGTGAAGCAATGAAGTTTTCAGACATCAAATATTCCCACCGATTGTAGCGGCGAATAAAGACCATAATTGACCCAACTATCTAAGTAGAGTAGAACGAAATATCTATGACAGAATTGTAGCACAGCCAGTCAATGTGTGATTAATTATCTAGGCTTATTCGTTCCAAGTTCACTCTGGTTCTTGTAAGTCCTAGTGAAACATTTACAGGGTCAAATGCTTTCTTGTTTCAGTAATGCGCTTATTAATCATACCGAACTAAGGATCCATTTTCTACCCAGTGGAACCCCTTGGTAGCAGTTGAGCTTAAGTTTTATGCATACTGTCGATTATATGAAGCGATATTTCTATGCAACTATTTAATGCTGGTGATGATTGCAAGCAGAATGCGTATAAATCTACATGTTAGTCCAAATACTTGTGCCCCTCCACGTGATCGGCCTCCTCTTTTGCGGTCGGTTCCCTCGGGTTTCCTATCTATCTTTTCTGCCGTATTACTGCTGATCATATGCACCACAAAGTTTTTCTGATTGGTTCAAAAACGCGCACTAATGAGGCGGAAACTTCCAAAATTCTCTAAGAAAATTAAAGGGACTAGGCAAAACTGGTGTCTAATTCAACCAAAATGGAACAAGAAACGAAATAAAATTCGCTGTCTTGACGTTATTTTCGCAGAATAGCTCTAAGTTCGATTGACAGGTCAAAAATGTTGAGAGGTGCCATAAGTAACAATAACTCTTCGCGACTTTGTCAGAACTGAGGAGCGAATGACCACATTGAAAGCAATTATGACAAGCAGTAATATAAAGCATTATTCAAGTAGTAACCGGTGAAAAATATGATTGCATATAGTAAGAGTAGGAAGGGATACATAGGTAAAACGCGCTACGTATTGATTCATTTCAGCAATCAGTAAAAGTTGCTGTCAAGTAGTTAAGTAGCAGGAGTACAAAATCATAATTAGTTTGCCTAATAAACATTTTATCAATAAATTTGCACAAAAAGGAAGGATTGTATTCGTAACTAGTCAGTTAAATTTTGGCAGCAGTTACGTTCGTAGTGGTCAGCTCGGTAAAGTGCCTCTTAGCAACCACAGGGTATTTATTATATCTGCGACTTTCACAAAACTGCAGTAACTGAATCCATAAATAACCCGAGCAGAATAAGGAAAAAAATCACAATGAATAGACGAATAAACAAGAATTTACAAAATTGCAACTGGACAGTGAAAGCACTGTAACTAATCTGTTCACAAGTCAGCCACAGGTGCAACAGCTTTAGAAACGAGGATTCTCCAAAGAAGCCCGCTGGCATTACTTTCCAGTGATTTTGAGAAGACTTATTTGGGAAAATCGACGTAAACAGCATCGTTTATGAGATGTTAGTTTTATCGTTGCACCTTGGGGTTGGCAAAGCAAATTGGGCGATCGGAGTACAGTGTGAAACCCAAGTGTATGGGGCTCACAGCAACGGAGTTTCAACCGCCAACTTCGGCAGTTTTAGGGTATGCTAATTTTGTCTTCGTCTGTCGACATCAAATAACCAGTCTCTGAATCTGCCTTTCGTATCAAGCAGAGTCAGCTCTTTTGGACAGTAATGCATTCGAAAAGATGAGAAAAAAATCACCAGTGAAATTTTGCGCGTTGTCTCCTGGCAAGCTCATCTACTAAACTGCCCGTTATGATCTCAGTCTATTTCATGAGGTAACTCGTACGCATTTCTGCAATTTCTTCCCGCAATCCGTTTGTATTAACGTACCAACTCGGTCTACTTTATTCTGCACGACCTGATTTATTACAACTTTTGTCCTAGTCTATCCATAAACATCTTTTAACTTTTACTTCATTTACCAGTGAAATAACAGTTGTACTTTATTTTCAGAGGGGCCGCGGTCATCAAGGAACTGCCAAGTGGGGAATTTGGCCGGCGGTGGTAGGATTCGAACCCGCGACTTTCTCGTCCAAAAGCCACGACCACGACCGATCACTACAGTGCTCAGTAGCAAAACAGTTTTTATTCTTTATATTTCCATCTCAAATCTCTGATGGATTTCGAAATTAGATTATCAGAAGAGGTTCATAAATTTGTCTATGCGTGTGTCATTGCTGGTGTAGTTACCCGTAGCTACCATAAATGGATAAGAAATAGACCTCCGCAGGAAACAAAGTAGCTGAATAGGTGGCATTATTATATTATTAACTGCTATGTTCATTAAAGTCAAAGCGAAAATGTGCTGAAAACCAAAAACAAAGTTGGGCTTGATTTGTGCACCGAGCTTAGTTGTGAGCAGGACGCTGCTGGTAAAAATCACGGAAAGAGAGATAAAATTTGATTAGCTAGTAAACTATTATTCGAAATCATATATCTGTACATATATATTTACATATCGCTAAATCACAAATAGTAAACGAGATTCTTATTGATCGACAAGAGACCTACCGACTGTTCTTTCTTGACCAAATTAAACGAAGTTAAGCTTGGATACAGACGATCGACTGCGGCATCTAGATTAAGTAACAGAAAAGTTTCGATTGCATGTCGCTGATCTGTTCGTAATTGATATCTGGATTTCTCACACAATTTTCGAAATGCATCATTTTATTATGACATATGTTGTTAACTGGATGGAGAAATGCCCCTCTCCTAACTAGGCTGTCAGGCTTACGTTCGCTGCAACATTGCGCTACAAGCCCCTTAAAGTGCTTATGTAAAACAATTCTCTTTCAACACCTACGAGAACACGATATCACTGGACTTACCAAATAGATTTATCTTAAATCCAAAGTAGTTTGGTTGGGCTAAAACAAGGTCGGAACAAACTTCAGCAGAAACTGAATATCCGAACTGCTGTCATGGAATACTTTCTGATCTTTCGACATTTCAGACTGGACTTTGACGCCAGAATTCATAACGTTTTTTGCTGCTAAAACACTAATCGTATGTACTGGATTTTCCTACGAACTGCGGCTATCAGAGATACCGCGAAGTTGAGAGAAAACATTAATGTTCTACGTTCAAAATGGGGCATCGATACTATTCATGATCACTAAAGTAAATGTTTCAGATGTGCGGACTGTCAATTCAATTCAACAAATCACCCGTTTTCTTCAAATGCGCCTATCATTCTACCTAAGTTCTCATCTTCGCTAGGCATGGATCAAGTGCGCTGCGGTGTACCCTCCGGAAAATGATATCCAATGTAGGTGAAAGTTACCACAAACAGCACGAACTGCATCCGCCGAAAAATTTCTTCTTTCTAAGTTGAATTAACTAAAATAAAAAATGACGGAGTAAAGTTGAAAGGAGGATGATTTGCCGGTTTACAATTGACAGCTGTCTTGCAACAAATATGGTTAGTCATGAAATCAGGTTACAGAATTCGCTTCTGATTTCGTACGCGTTTAAAATAGCCAAATTTGTACTGATCCATCCCGAGTATCGAAGACGTACATCGATCCATAGATGCATCCGCTGGACTTCTTATTCCTGGGGTGAGGGACAACCTACCACATTCACTGCTGACTGAAACAGAACTGAGCTGCTATCGAAAAGCAGTTTGGTGTAAAGGTGAGGCTCAACAATTAGACAGTGAGAATCAATTTGCAAATTACTTCATTGTCATAACGCTGCTTTCACTGGCAGTAAAACTAACCACAGCATTTTACGCTACCATCACAGTTCTGGTGGAACTGGAACCTTTTTCAATTCATCCTCGTTTAGAGGGAAATCCATGCCACTAAATTCATGAGATCTGAAGCTCGGAAAATTGAATTTAATTTATTCCCTACGACTCAGACCGTTTCAGTAATTCATAATGGGGTCAGCAGTTTCGGACCAAATTAGCCGCCCTTCTCTGATTTTGATCACTGTGCTACTTGCTATGTAATCGTGGCGGGGCTAACATACCTACAAACGACTTGCAGATATCCTTATCTGATAGAAGGAAAATTATGCGCTAAAGCCTAGTGCTTTTGTAAATCACACGGAAACCCAAGGAATACTACGGAACAATTCTGCATTGAGGCCCATGATGGCAAAATACAGCCGGTATATGGCAATGCTGGATGATGTATTTACTTGTCAAGATTCAGGTGAAAACTGTTCTGTTGCAATAATTACAAGCTGAAGATACACGTAAAGTTCGACTTTTGTTGTTCACTTATAGCACACACTGTCAAAAGGTTTTATCTAACTTTCGGTAAGAATGACGCTTAGCCTCCAAAGCGACTGATTTTCATCCTCCAGCCAATCGACTGATTCGACTCTTTGCATCAGTCATCCGGTTTCTTAAAAATGAACGTGAACATATGAAACCGACTAGAAAAATACGAAAGATTCAAGAGAACAAGCCGTTAGCAAGATGAACTTGCTCCTCAGTAACTTCATTCTTTGCATAAAATTACCTTGCAGAGTGATGCTGTTAGTGGATCACATAGAGGATTTTCGTAAGTTCCTAACTGATATGCTGGACATTTTGCCTCGAGTGAAAAGCGCGGACGATGCCGTTTCCTCCGGGGGAAGGGGGGAGGAGTTGGCAGCCTAATACATCGATTGTTAGGTACTGCTGTGGATTTCGCTTGGCTAAGTATTTAGACTGACTGTTATGATTACTATGCATAGCTCATGCTGTACCCTTCATGTTGTCTTTATCAAACCTAATTGTAATTTAACATCGACCGAATGGAGGTGATCTCGCGTAAAATCTACGGTTGCAATTCCTTATGGTATATGGGAGCAATCGGCTTCTTGTCGATGACCAGCGATCAGACATTTGTCTATCAAAATCTAGAGGTGTTCTTCTGGACGACAACTTACACCAGCTATAACCTGGTCCGAGATCCAAATCTGTAGGTTCATTCGGAAGAAAGAGTTTAACTTGAAGGGCGAAGACAATTTTCGGCTGCGAATGTGGGTCGGGAGACTTGGTTCTGAATAGGCAAGTGGCTGAAGGCTGGAAGGTCAGGAATTACGTTGGTAACAACGGCAGGTGGCAGATGCGCGGCTGAGTCCGTCCTCCCGGAGACACTTTAAAATATACCGTCAATGGTATAATATAGATTTGAATGCAACCATTGGGGGAACCATAAGGAAGCATCTCATGAATGCACAACTGCCCGACTGGGTGGTTCCTCAGAGTTAGCATATTTCCTCTGCAAATAATTTAATGAGAATAATTTTATTGATGATCAGGTCAATCGTTATCATTAGTTGAATTGTTGTTACTACTTAACCTGATCATTTATTCCCAAACAAGATTTTTCAGATTTCTTCCTCCTACCTGGATTTCGAGCCACCGATGGGTGATGATCACCTCTCTTGACTGATTGACCGGAAATTAGCAGTTATTCCCTTGGTATTCTCCCTGCGTATATCCTCATTCACAAATCATTACTGGTGACGTTTTTTCACTGAAAAACTTTGTACTTGATTCCTGGCATGATTATATACTACTTGTTGCCTAGTTCATTTGGTACGTGGACGTCTGATCTATAAAATTTATTATTAAAAAGTTATTAAAAAACTGTATTATCCATTCGCGGCTTAAAGGTAAATTTTATTATAGGATGAAAATAGTATGAAACATGGGAAGCACAGATCTTCCTTGATCCATCAGGCTTAGGTAATTTTAAAGTAGTCCTTGGATGACAAAGCATTTTCCAACTTAGGAGTTTGGGGTCATTTGTAATTCTATCTGGTAGATAATGAGGGAAATCAGTCGATTTAAGCCTTAGCAGGAATTAAGTTGGACAGAATCTGTTAGCTTAGAGTAACATGATCGAGTGTCTGGTGATAGTGAAACTTGGTTGGTAGTTCTGAAAATTCCACGAAGTCGCGATGATCATATCATCGACCGATAAAGATCGGATGGCAAATTGTTGCAAAGTCACAAAACAGGATGTTTCATCAAATATCGCTATACCCATAAAGGAACGGAAGCAGAAGACGTGAAAGCCTATGCCACAATTTCTAGCGAAACTAGTTGCAACGTACTTGCATCACATGATATCATATGATCTTTCATGTGGATGTTAGTTTTTCGTAGAATATACGAGGGACTAGTAGGATAATTTCGATTTTGCAACCAAATAATCACTTTGGTGGTAGTGTGCAATCGCCATTATTTATATGAAACTGTATTTATTTTCCAAACTGGCTATTCAGTGCCAGGTCTGGTGCCGAGTCTAATAGATCAACAAAGTTCTTTAGGGATTACCAGCTATCAAACCAGCAGTCGTGATATGAAATGGTGATCTGACTAACATCTTTGAAGAATATTACGCAATTTGATGAAATGAACCGGTCACACTGTATTCATGAGAATTAGTTCAAAATGAAACATAAATGAAAAAACCCTTGGTTTTTCTTCTGATCAGTTTGTTCCGCTTGCAAATGGATAAGCAAATTTTCCCCGGGACCCTGCCACCGACTTCGCGGTTGTTTCCGCTAATCAGGTAAGCGTACCGGCAGTGTGCTTCCGTGGAAATTTGTTCCTCCATTCAGATGTCTATTCTTAAAGGCTAGCCTTGTCTGACAAACGAAAATCCTCGGAAAATTCACGTGGTTCTTAAATGAATTTATGATTCATTCACTTTCCTAACGAATTGAATGTGTTTCTCGTGATAAAGTCAGTGGTTTGAACGGTACTGCCGTATGTGGCGGGAAGACTGACTGGTCATTTGCTTCGACAGATGTGTGTTGATTTTGTTCGTGCTCCGTATCGATAGATTGAAATTTTGTACAAAGGCAATGTTCAGCATTTTCAAATTTCACCACTTTCATTTTACTGATAGAAAAGTCCACAGATAAGTAAAAGTCAATTAGGAATTCAGCTTATCCGAATGCCAAAAGGTTAGGAAGCAAAGAATTTTCAGCAGTTGCTTTCCAGTCAGTTGATGTTCCCATCAAAATTATTTTGATTCTCGGACCTGATCGAGCGGTATTTTTCCTCCTCGAAGCCATCTTGATGTCACAATCACATAAAAGCCCTCGGCCTCTAGGTGAACGACGCAAACAGGAATAAGGTTGAATTTGATGCAGCATTTTGTTCATTTTTGACTGACCTTAGCAACGGATATTTTGATTTTATTTGTTTCTCACAAATTTCGATACCTACGGCTTAAGAACAGATTAATGAATTGTCACTGGTTGGATGTATATTAGCATCGTAAGCGGGTCGTAGAATTTCTCGGTAACTGTAACACCCACCACCTTGCTATATTTGATAGTTCTGTGCCAAAATTTGGTCAAAACTGTAGATCCTGGTTTTCCTAGCCCATTAGTCACCAAGCTGTTGCGGATTTTTTTGGCCTACTGAATCAAGCCGCAATATTGAGTTCGATAGTGAGCTAAACGCACTTGTAATGGTATTGCGTGAGTTCGACATCCAGCCAAAATATGCATACGGTGGTCGTCGAAAGTGAATACAAATAAGGTAAGTCACCGAAATTATCCAATTGTGCAGGGTTTTGGGGATTTCAGAATGAGGAAACGGAATGAGAATTTGATATCGAATTTCCAAAACATTATAAAAGAGGCAGTGCTCTAGAGGGCAAATTACCGATGTCCGCAGACGGCATTTGAGTAAGACCTAAGCATCACTTTCAAGGGGTTGTCAGGGAGACTTGTAATAGACTACGGGATTAGCTGCCAGGAATTACTACAGACGGGCCCTGGGACTTGCAGTAGGTTCACCTAACCCGGCGATGTTACCCGCCACTCAAAAATTCCTAATTTTATTCGGTCGCATGATTAAACCTGAACCAACACAGGTGGTTGAACAATTTGAATGAATCGCTTGCAAACTGCAGTAAAATATTCCTCATTGCCTTCGAATATTGTCAAAATTTTTGGGATTCGCCTGAAAATTGTCCAGAACGCTCATCCGACAGGTTTATTAACACCGTATTCAAATAAAATAGAAGGATGATCCAACTAGTATGGGTAAATTTGCGCCTGTGTAATGTAAAAGGCACACATTTTCCGTGGATTCTTCTAAAATGGGCTGTTAGGCTCATGCGGTCTTGGGCAAACAGGCATGGTTTCGCTTCATCTGGTATAATCGAGGTATCATTAGGAAAGAGCTCAGGAAATGGTACAGATGAGACTGAATTTTTACCCCTGAGTGCCAAAATTTTCTTATGTACTGCCATTACGGATGAAGAATAATTATTCATATATCTGAAGACAGATGTGTATAATAGGTAAAACAAATCAACTTAATCCCGCGCCAATCCTGTCGAATTACCAACAGAGATTTTGCAATCCTCAAAGGACTGAGTGGAGGGGAGCGGACAAGATCCAATGCTGAGAGGTAGACGTTAGGTTTTCGAAGATTATTATTTACTTAGTGACTTGCACCAGCTTACGGAGACCTGGCGCGTTAAGAAATTTGGACAAACCTTATGAGGTATTTCACATTGTGAAGCAAAATTTCATCTTCACATATCATTCAATAGCTAAGGCCAGATTGTGTCAATGTAACTTGACTGGCGTTTACTGTTAGAAATTTGAGGACAGACCCAAATGAATGGGGAGAATTCTTATTTTAAAAAAAGATTTCATTGGACAGATCTACTGGAGTCAGTGGCGGTCAAGTGAATTATTCATCTGTCATCTCCAAAAGTTCGGTGGTTCAGTTTTCAGTTCTGTTGGTTGCTGTTGCAGCAGACGACAGTTCGCCATGGGCAATTCCTTAATACACTTGAACTAATACTTGAAATCTCATATTTCTCGAGGTTCTAGCTTCATGATTGTTTGTATCTTCTAAAGTAGGGGACTCTAGAGATCAAAGGCACTGTAATTTAATTGCAACGTTGTGTGAAATATGATAAATTAAGCACCAGGATAAAGTACAAGCCTGTCAGCCCAGCAGAGAACTCAATCGGGTCAGGAACTGAGTCCATGGATGCAAGTTGGCTGAAAAACACGGCAAATGATTCCAAATCGATGATAAAGAGCTTTGGACAATCCAACCCAATCTTAATTAGTTCATTTGGCCATTCTAATAGCGACAGACACGTCTTTTTCATTGCATATTGCCATTACCTTCTTCAGTAATACATATTCACAAAATCTGAAAAGCAATGTCGTTTTAGTGGGTTCATGAAGGTCGCCTTCAAGGATGGACATACTCATGATTTAAGCCCATGCTAAATATTGCATTCACTTACCAGGTTTGCCGTCACCATAAAAATGATGAACAAAGTCAGCAGTTGAATTCAATGGATTAGCTCTCTGTTTAACGGCCTGACGTGGTATGCCCTCACTAATTCGCCATATTATGATTCAAATTCAAGTTCGTTTGTGCTATAGGCTATTGTAAGTCATGCTTCCGAGACGCCTTGTCATGCAACTGAATTAGGTGTTAAGCATGTTTCACCCTCCAAAGTCATACTACAAAGCAGAAAAGCAGTTTTCATTAATAAACCGGCCACAGCGTACAACGCAGCTAACGCCTTCTCCGGCTGCCACCAGTAGGTTTCGGTAGATCGTTATAGAATACAACATCACGAATAAGATTTTACACATCGCAAGCCTCAAATTCATCATAGCGAAAACTGTCTCTGGTTGTTCCAACCACGTCTCTGTGAGATTTTATAATTAGATAATTGGGGTTCTGCATGACGCGATTATCGGTGGTCTTTCAAGCGATTGGCATGCCTGCATAGTACTACTAGTAGACGGTTTTTGGTTCACAAATCACCTATGATGCGCAGCACGGACACGATGAGCCACAAGTTGATCAGTGATCCGTTTTTTTCTCTTTCATAACTTATTGTGGTATCCATCCTTTCTTGTGGGTATTAGTTTTTACACGGGGTCTGTGTAACTTCCCACTACTCATGAAATAGAAAACGATTATACAAGCAGAGTGAAATGGCTGGCGGTAGGCGGAAATATCATTGATTCTACTGTGAAAATTGGTTTAGGCTCCACGATTTGGTAGGCAATATGCTACAAATAACCGCCTGTCAGTGATCATATCCAGAATAAACTACTCGGGACCAACGTCTAGAAGTTATTCGAAAAATCTAAAAACGTAACTAGCAGGAGACAAAGTGGCAATTACATTTGAGATCATGGAGTTCTAGGAACCGATGGTCATTTCAAAAAAATCCTTGATCGTCCTTGCAAAATAAGTCACTAAGACTACCTTTAGCTCAACCTTCTGATAGTGCTGACAAGTATTTTTCTTCCAAGAAGTATCATCTTCCATCGCCTAAAAGTTCTTATGAGATCTGAGAAGTGCCAAAATGTCCCAACTGCCAAATTAATATCCCTGGTTTGTTCATAAAAAGATGTTAGACTGAGACAGCCGACCATAGACCGACATATGTTGACTAAGTTGTTTATCTAGCGTTCATGAATACTGCATACCGTAAATCTTCGGGTGATTTCGTTAACTGGCCCTTCACCTTTTAACGCTCAGATGATTTCAACTTGACAATTGACGTAAAGATCATTTAAATGCTCTTTGTCAGACTCACGTCAGGTGTTGGGGAAGGGCAGGTTGACCTTTCCATTGATGCTTTTCTTTCAACAAGAATGAGACACTTAGAGAAAATCGATTTCCGGGTCACCATTTTGTGCATGCAATTCGAAACGAAGCTGAAATCCGATCAGGTATTTCCCTAATTGCCTGGCATTGAATAGCGCACGTCCGATGCACCATTCATTGAAACAGAACAGCTAAATGTTAAAGGAAATCTGTACTGAAGCGCAGCAGTATTGAGCTGCAGGGGTCACCGAGGCACCCGTGTAAATTTCAAATCCCTATTTTTGGATGCCTACATTTGGCAAAATCCTTATTACCATTTCCTCCTATGGTTTAACACCTACCGCAGCATAGTTTTGTGTTAATGTTAGATACCTCAAAGGAAACCTAAACTCTCACCAAATGTAAGAAGTCCATGGAATAGAAAAGAGGTCAAATGTCACTCCTAGTTCGCACGCAGTTGAATATAGCTTCCTAGGTTGACAACAACTTGATATTTGAAGGTATTCCAAACCTGGATGGTCTAGGTTGTCCCGTTTTATTTCTATGGGGGACTTGCCTTTTGGAACCGCGCTGTCAATTGGTACAATCGAGGCGGGCCAAAGAAGGAACAACGTGATCTTGATATTTCCAAAAACAATATTTACTTCATTTTGTCAAACAGATAACTTTGGAAAGTTAGCATGTTGGTCGCAAGTTTACAAAATTGACATTCACCTTTACTTCCCTTAATAATAAATCAACTGTGTGAGCCGCTTTTTGATGGAGGCCGTCTCCAATGATGGAGCGTAATTTGTGGATGTGGACCGATGGTGGGATGATTTAACCTTCAGATCCAAACGCCACGATTTTATTCTTTTGATCATTGCTGGAGAAATCCGCTTGCGCAAAGTAACGTCTCATTTGAAATGGCTTTGTGTACACTGTTATTTAGGAGACTTTGTGTATTTAGTTATTACTGTTCATATGGTTACACGAATAGGAATTTACGTAGAGAGGAAAGTGCCCAATGAAGTTGTCTGCCTGCCATAAACAAACAAAATTAAATAAATCTCATCAAAAACGATACCCCTCAGCTGA
Source organism: Fasciolopsis buskii (assembly GCA_008360955.1). NCBI lineage: Eukaryota > Metazoa > Platyhelminthes > Trematoda > Plagiorchiida > Fasciolidae > Fasciolopsis > Fasciolopsis buskii. The sequence continues at coordinate 215,928 of LUCM01004381.1, read as the reverse complement.
ACCCATTAGCCTCAAGAAGATAGGCGAAAACTGGATTATTTGTTCATTTGTTTTGCAAACTTAAATTAAACATAGCTTGCGAAGTGGCTGAATATAGTTTCGTTGAAAAATGGTCGGTCTTGCTGCACTTTGAAATGCGACTTAAAAATCCCGGGTAAACAATTGGGCAGTGTTTAATATTCCTCTTTCGTATGTCCTCATGCAGTCAACCTGTAGGTCTGAGAAAGAGATGCTAGCAAAAACTGAACATATTTAATTTAGATTAGCCCTTGTTCCTCCTAGAAAAAATATTGAATGTACTATTGGAATTGAAAGTTCTCATGTTTGGTAACTAGACGGATGGCTGGAGACAAAGTCCTTTGGATTTATTGTTTTGAAATCGGTGTTCCCACGTTTTGCGCATTGTACTTGACCTAGCGCACTCATGTCTCCTGTTCGTTGTATTTCTACCGCGCCTAACAACACGCTATAAGTGCCAACTGAGAAGAGTAAGGTAACCTGTGATAGATTGATCTAGACTGTGGATCCCAAAAGAGTTGGAAAATGCTCAGAATGATATGAGAGCAAGAAAAAAATCCCTGTACTTGGCATTCCCCGCAACAGCTATAGAAACACTAATATTGTGAAACCTTTTGGTTATGAAATAAAGGCGAGCCAAGCAACCTGTGAGTTACTTGATTTAACGTTTTAACCTGGCCAGAATTGTAATGGTAGTGGGTTTCGTTTCGATTTGTCAAAGATGCGTCGGCGTCGCGCTGATTGCGCCAATCGATAAGCTAAACATAAGCACCGCATGATAAGATTAGGTAACAACGATGGGCTAAATGAGCCAGAAGAATAATCGGTCGGTGAATGTCGATCAGAGAGGACCAATATATGCGATTAGATTCTGACAATTGAACGAGCACCCGCATCTGTTCAATCGGGCTTTTTCACTTAAGTTAATGAGAGAGAGTGTGTTACCGACCGACAAGTATTATCGACCGAAGTTTAAAGAGAGCAAATATGACCATTTCAAAACTGATATACCTACTGGATTTATTTTGCCTTTTTCGAAGTGCATGTTCGTTGTTGAAGCATTTGTTGTTCCCGTGCGATTCGGTTGCTTCTTCGTAATTTATTTCCAGTGAAGCAACTCAATTTGTTTGCTGTTTGCTCCTTATTCACTCCAACTTGAAGTCGTTTCATATGGCTTAATTATCGCATTGTAGCATGAAATATAGTTGTTTGGTTACGTTGAATTTAGGCAAATCCTTGTTTTACTTGCTCTTTTCAGTTATGCGCATAGATTCGGCTGTATTTTTAGTTATTGCTATCATCTGTTTAGAACCACACAATTACCATTTTACTTAAAAACAGGCAAAATATGAATTCTTAAATAATACGATGTGCAAACTAGATAACCTGTCGACATTCCATTTAACTGGACTGACCATTCGGTGGTAATAAATTAACACTCCTTGTCTTGTCATTCATCTAACAGTACTGCAAGTCGAAAGCGGGACCATTAAATCACTGCAGTAGGGGGAATATGCACGCAGACCAACGCTACTACTATTACTACTACTGTCTTTTATATCTTTTATCTTTTACTTCCTTTAATAACGAAACAACAACATATATCATTTTTCAGGAAGAGGCCGCGGCCAACAGAGAGCTGCCAATCGAGGAAGTTGGCCGACGGTTGGAGGATTCGAACCCGCGACCCTCACGCGCAATTGCCACGACCATACCCACTTAGCCACCACTATTACTAAGACCAGTGAAAAGCATCCGATTCGCGTATTATGACGCACAAACCTCGCGATGATAATCTTTTAGCCATCACTGCCTAATAGAAGTGAATTTGAAACGGATAACTTTCCATCATCTCATTAAATTAGACTTGAATCTGTTTCCACTCAGTTGCTGGTTTTATCACCTCTCATCATTTCAGAGTGAAAAAAATGATTCGAAAGATTAGTTGCGATAATGAAAATCTCCAGTAGATGTCACGTTTCTGCTAGCTTTGCGTCATCAAAAGATCGAAATATACAAAAAGCAAATTTGTGGATGTTCCCTCGTTTAAATTTTAAGTGTTCGATTTGCGACCGTAAGCAGGAATTCACTTACGTTTGTTTGTGTGCCTATGTATGCATTTTTCTATAGAGCGCATGCTTGTGGATGTGACTGCATTTATGTTTGTACATCTATCTGCATGCACGCTTGCACGCATGCATGTATGCGTATGTGTTTATGCATGTATGTATGTTCGTATGCATACACGTACATATGCATAAATGCTTACAGGTCTGTAAGTGTGGCGGTGTTTGCACAGGGAGCAAAATCAGTATTTGTGGTTCTTCATTTCGGGAAATTATTTCAGAGGCAGGCAACGGTTGTGTGCCTGTTAGGGCATTAATTGCCATTTTCGTTTATAATGAACTTCTTTACTTTGGAATAAACTAATGTAGGTAGATGTAAACACATTTAGAATGGTTTTTCTAGTAGTCGTAAACACTTGTCACGCTGATACGGATAGCTGCAGCCTGGAGACAATTTGAGACAAGATACAAATAAGTTCAGCGCCATCTTTTCAGTTTTCATACCTCAAAGCTAACTAAAAGTCGGGGAGACCCAGTGGTGGACTCGGAGCAAATTTACCTAAAAAATCAATAAAAGACATCTTGTAAATGGGAATGTACGTTTCTACTTGACACAACGCGGACGGTTGCGAATTTAAGCTCAAATATGTGGCATAAATGATGATCTTTTTAGTAATAAAATCAAGCCATTGCTCTGAAAATGACAGTAAAATGTCTCCCTCAGACGTTTTGTTTATGATCAGCGGATTTTGAGAAGGGCCCGAATTATCTAGGCAACCGGTATTCATGAAAAATCCGACAGTTGAGTTTGTTTTCGTGCATCCCTTTATTTCCATTATTGCATGAACTTCAGTCAATTTGAACGGGTTGCCATTAACAAAGCGTCTTTGGGATAAATGTAGTCGACACCTTTAAAGTAGTTTATTTATGCGGGAACACTAAATGAATGGGTTACTGTACCGTGTTGGCCAGTCAATGACAATCTGGAGCGAATAGGCGAATACTGCTGATATCATAATCTTAATTTGTGAAAGTCAGTCGATAAACTCACCGTTATTTCCCAGTGAATTTTGACAGTTCACCTGTCTCCCTTGCACTTTAAATACATATGCATATGTTGAATTATTAAAGTACTGCCGAAACTCATGCAAGGAAGCTGAAAGAAACATTTAATTTCATTAGGCAACAGCATACGAACAAAACACTTGGATTCACATTTATTTTATTCAGCTAGAATTGGCAATTCCTATCGAAAGTAAGATTTAAAGCTAGCCAGAAGGCAACAGCAAGCGAAGGTTTAGTCGATATCCCATTTTAGCCACTGTATGTATATCCAAACCTTGAAGTACTGTTAGCTGGCAGGGGAGAACAACGTGATATTTATTCAAAACAATTCGAGGCATGTGCCACTAGAAATGTAATATCAGTAAACAATGGTAATCGCTGAGGCCGATAAATCGGTTGGACCGGCCTCTCTCCGATATTGTCGTTTACCCTAAACCCACATGAAACGTTTCCACCTGGAGTTTATAATAGTTACGTTTAAAGGACTTGTGACTGATACCGTTGAAGTTTGATTTGTCCAATCCTGCGGCTTACTGATTATAATTAAGTTTAATCAAGGTAATCAAAATACGTAACTGGGATTTCTTGCTAAACTGTTTCACTAATTTGAAATTTGTTATCTGCATCTGGATCGTACTTTTCAAGATTATTAAATCGGTTAAGTCTGTGTGGAAATCACTCAAAAGCAGAGTATCTTGATACATGTTTAGGCAACTGTACTTGACCTCCTTATTCTATTATGCAACAGGCTGGCCATACCTATTCTCGATGTTGTCGTGCGCTGTTCCGTGTACGCCTTGATGTTCAGTTCTCCGCAAGCGCTTTTGTAACTTTATTTTTTGAAAAATCATTACGCATTCCAGCGAATATCATTGAGCAGCGCCTAATGACATTAATCCCCTGACTCCGCCATGTCTTTCGGGTAATTGCTTTTACATCTTGTTGCCGTCTCTTATCCGGATATTCCTTGGAATTGTTCGAATGACTCGAAGGAAAAACAAGAAAACAATGTTTGCATTGAGAGCGAATTCGATATCGAACTGGACGAGTCAACACAAAACCGTGCGCTCAGAATCAACGTTACCTGCTTAGACGAAGGACAGAGTTAAAGTCTTTGCAAGCATTCTCACCTCCAGATGTTGCATCAGCAGCAATGTTTTTCCCATCCAGTTGATTGTTGACTATCTATCAAACAAATCTTGCAACACCTGGGGAGAAAAGTCGGACAGAATCAGCCAATTCCGTGAAGAGAGTCAGGCACTGACCTTCTACCTGCAACTTTAGTAAAAACTGCCTCGAGAAGACAATTTATTAAGCCTATTACGCAGAGGCAAACTAAAACAATATAGTTTTGGAGTATTTGAGAGATAGTTAAGATTAGCAGCCAAAGTCTAGGGTCACTTATGAAAATATGTTCTGCCCATAAACAAATATGTTGGGCGGCATGCTAGTGCACAACCCCTTTTCAGTGATGCTCATGGCGAACTTTTGTTTTGATGTTTGTGTCCAATAAAACTACAAAACCAAGTCGATCAATAGGCATGCTTTTGTCCTCCTTTCGAAGAAAACGATGGGTTGTGCAAAGCAACCTTGTTCAGTTACATCCTCGTTTAATATGATCTCCTTGCCTGAAAAGCGAAAACCCTTCGACCGGTAAAATGCAATAAACCACCTGGGGTGTGGTTGGCATCTTACCAATAAAACTGTCTGGACATTTGGCTCGAACAAAACTATCTGAAACCCTTTTGGAAACATTACGCTGGCAATAAGGACAAACTAAAGCCGGTAGAATTCAAAATTGGATGCAGGTGGTAAACTCGGTGGCTTTTTGCCGCAAATGGGATGCAGCTAACGTATACAAATGCAAGTAATACGGTAGCTGAACAAATATATGTGGCCTATAGATGTGATACATTTAGTCCTAAGGTCAATAAGTTTCTGGGTTGTCGAGTTAGCATCTGCTCCCAAACCGTTTGTTCGGACGTATTTAGCTTACAAACAGAAAAAACAGCGAATAACTGTATCTCCGAGACCTTTTACTTTTGAGATTATTAGTCAGATCGCAAACATTTTATCAACACTGTACGGGTCATCAACAGTGCGTCAGTTCGGCTAGTGATCAAACACTAGGCTCAGCGATTTAAGGATCTCGGAAGCCAGAAAATTGTGTTCCGAAACAAAAATACTTAAGAAGAAATAGTTCATGAGTCGAGAGCCTTATCCGGTACATTACCGAGCTTATTTTCAACAACTTGCTGAAGTTCATCATCTATCCGTTGCTGGTTTGCACGGCCACAGGCGGCTAGAGCAGAGCGACCCACTTCTGCTGATAGATGACTTCTCTGCAGATGGTCTGAGTATGATAAGAGCTTTGGACATGATCTACTGAGCTGGGAAATGTCGTTTTCCTCTTTAGAAATCCCAATATAGGAACACGAAGATAAAATTATATGTATATATACGTGCATATTGGAAACTGCATGCTCATATTTACGTGTTAATAAGGCTTATCTAGGAGATCGGTTTTCACGCGCGAACAAGTTGCAGCTGCACAAGTCGTTCGCTACGAGTAATTGCTCAGCCAAAATTGCAAACCTTCACTGTGATTGTTTTCTGTTCGAATATGCGGTCATGTTAGTTTTTGACAGTCTACAATTGACGACCATCTGCGTTCTGAAGCATCCTTTTGAACTTTTAGTTTTGAGCAAATATGATTTATAGGATTAATTCAGATTTTTTTCCCGTGTTCGTCTGGTAACACTAGTTTCATGTAACAGAAAGCTTGGCATTCTGCTGTCTGAGCTATCACTTCTGTACTTAGGCATTTGAAACAGAATATACAATGACATAAAACCTTTTCCAACAGCTCTTAATGAAGTTGGATGTGCTATGAAAGAATCCATCTGTGCAGCAGTGATACTTGCTAATCGATACTGATGGACAAAGGAATTAGATTGTAATACTGTAATTATGTTCGTCAGTATAATCCAAAAACAAAATTGACAGAAACAAACATTTGTAATGATGCGGAGACTGCTTTTGGACCGAAACCAACAACAAAAAACAGAATTCTATGGTTTGCAATCACTTTTCAATGAGAGGTGTTTGGTTTGTCATTTCGTTAAATCTTAATATTGTTAACTTCTACATATTCCTGGTGCAAGCAGGATTCCAACTCGTGTCCATATTTGACATTTCCGTGTGTTCTAAGAGCTACGCAATAAAATTTTATCGAACTACGTACTTACGTTTTAATTATTTTCTGCATTGGGTTTCCATCGTAACACATTTGCATTGTCACTCAGAACAGCGAATACAACATCAACTGGGATTTCGAGAGAGACACGGACGGATTTAAGGGTAAAATTTGGCACTTACTTCCTAATTTAGAAGCTTCAAAAACTTTACAACCACCACAAATTGCATTTTGCAACATATTACTTGATGGCATTTTCAATGGCCAGTTGGGTAGAAATACTGTTTGGTGCATCATTTCGTTGTTGGATCAGTATTTCCGCTATGGGACTATTTAAGGACCACTTTTGAATTATGCGACCGTATGAATAGCGTTGGGTAATGTAAACTGATTCACTTATTAAAGATCAACACTGATGTGAGTTGCCAACAAACGCTGACTGCATAGCGCTATCAACACTTCTGTTGGCCAGTAAGGCATCTTATACATGCGCCGGCTAACTATCGTAAATGGCAAACCCAACATTGCGACATGTTTTCTTGAGGACTAATGGAACAGTTGTTCCCTTGTTGTGAATATTATATTGGGGGAAGGAGGATCTTGTGTTCACCCAGTCAGTTCGACTGGTATTGCTGAATCTTTTTAATCGTCTATCCTTTCCCTTTATCAAAACCATGCCGTGGAGAAAACATGAAACTCAAAAGAAACACGTGACCATGAAAATCACCTCGTATTTTGTTAACGTGGGAGTTCGGCCGATCTAAATCTAGTGATCTATTGAGCAAAATACTTCAAGTCAAAGTGATCATCTGCATTCAGCAACAGTCCGTTAGTCATTTCTGAAGAACAGACTGTAATTTTTCGCTTTTCGTAGTTGGTAGGTAATTCCCGCAGATTCATTTTCGCATATTTACATTGATGCTTGGGTTAAAAAGGAGGCACACTAAGATATTTCAGTTTCAAAGTTCAAGTCAAAACAGCAAGATAACTTCGAATGACAGGGAACTGAGTCAACGGGCCCGTGAGTTACATCATGCTTTTTGATCATGGTAGCTGCAGAATGCGGAACACTCACTTATTACACAGTTCCGGATTACGAAATTTGTTAGCTATTACGTCAATCAGTGAGTGATTTGACGTTGATGAGACCAAACAAATAAGCGCAAATAATTTTTTGCTTAATCCGTTTTTAGTTTTCGCCAAATATTTAGTTGTGGGAGTACGATTTTTCATGTGGTTATGAAATGTTTCATCATTCGCTATTGGTGATTTATGTTCGACATCAAATTGCCACATTAGAACGTACTACGTTGTTTGGGATTTTGCAAACGTCAGTCTCGAATTCGATGAACCGGGTACGTTTTCGGCTAAGGCGCTGGACTTACGTTCATTTATCGGATCCGGTTCAAATCCCAGGGCGTTATAATGGATGCATTTGTTGGAGCTGGACGCACATGATTTGTTCACCGATTTCATTGACAGACGGTGCAGTTGCGTCAAATGATTACTGACTGGGCGTTTGCCGAAGCACTGATCCCACTGGAATGTCTGCTCTTGAACTAAAAGTTCGCTCATTATCACTAAAATTTTCGACTGCGCCATTTGTAGAAAATCATTGTCAGCGTGGGTTTAGTGCAGGAGCTTTTCCATAGTTTGCAAACTTTGTTGGATTTTCATTATTTTGCTGCTCCTAGCTAAACACTGGTATCAACGAGTGAGTTTCAATATTATTTGTGAAGAATAGTGAGCGGAATCGATATCACTTGTCCCTTTTTCTAATCAAGCCCGTCACCATCGATTTGTTTCATGAACATTTTTCAAACCTTACTTCTCATAAAACCAATTCATTTCCATGTATGTCAGAGTTGAAGAAATCCAGATCTGTGAACCGGGCTTCAAACACTTTCCCTCTGGACTTCTTTCCGGTAGCATTAAAAATTAGGGCGTTTGCATACCGATTTATATTTGACAAATTCTAATGTGAAATAGTAAAGTCATTAGTGTCAGAACTATTTTGTGAGTCTTCCTAGTTGGTCGTCAATTATCTTTTCCCGGAGGAAGGCCGAACCTTACAAACAATAACCGGAGCTAGCGTGGTACTGTGTGGCCTGGTGGCATGCTTAGTCTCGCATACGGGAGGCACGCATAAAAGTTATGCTGTTGTTGCAGCTCAAATCCCGGCCAAGATCGTAGGCAGTACACCTGTGAATCACTTCATTATTTCAAATTTGTAAAACTCAGCCACGTACTGGATATTTTTGTGTGTGATAAAATCGTGCAAAGATGAAGTCTACCTGTCAGATGCCCAAATGATCTGAAATTCACTGAAAATCCAAGCAATTGCAGTCATACTCAATCCTAGTTTGATACTTCTTACTGGCAACTGATGACGGAAAGGAGCAGATAACAGGTAATGACCAATAAATATCCCTTGGATGCGGCCTATATTTCAGTCCTAGCAGCTTGCCGAAAAATGTCTTTTATGTGCATCCACTACTGACAGAATCCACCTAATCGATCGGTATTAGTCAAGTGAAGATATCAGCAAACAGTGTTTATGAACGTTCGGGTTTGGGTCGGTGATGTTTGTTTCCAAGGGAAATATATTTGGCTTACTAAGAGAGATGCAAATGATGCTTGTGGCTGTAAGTAGTTTTGGAGATTAAAATTATGTTCGGTTGATTTCGTGTTGGATGCTATTTTTCGTTTAAATCGGAACTACAAACTGACTATTGTTTGTCGTACTTGTGCAAAGGCAGTGTACACGAAATATTCATTGCTGGGGGTAACTATCATGAAATGAACAGTGCGTAAGCATATTCCGATGAGGGCAGACCCCTTGTCTTGTGAAACGGATTATTATTATGAAGAAATCCTCCTTTGTGTAACAGTACAGTGCGATTAAGCCAAAATGTTGTCTCAAAACATGATGTTTTTAAGAAGAAAAGATGCTAGGTATTTCAAATGAAGCAAACCCTCTAAAGAAAATTTCATTTTCTCCAAAATTATCAATATTTTGCAATCAGTGTTTTGGAACGGGGCAGTGTAAGTTTTATTCTGATCGCATATCTAGCCGTTATGTAGCACCAGTAGAACATTTTTTCATTTGCAAATTCTTCTGATTCCGAGCAGCAGGCATTTCGAATTATCATGCAAACTATCACCGCGAAACCGTTCATATACTGTTCAGTTATATCCGCGTTTATCAAAAAAACAGTTTTTAAGTGTTTTTACCTACTACAGTCGATTTAGTAAGGAAAGTTTCTGTTCTGTGTTATGGTCAATTATATCCACTTGCCAACGTTTCTTCCAAGCGGGTCAGTCACTTATAAACGCAGCAATAAGCCGGGACCACTTAATTGCACCTGCAACAAAGTTGTCACTTATCTCACCTCAAACTCGGTTTTACACGACGGCCTGACAATTGTGGGCGAGTCTTTTTAGTTCATTATTAGGGATCGAAACACAAACCAGTAACTGGTTTCGGCAATTCATCAGGAAATGGAAAAATTGTGTCGGTTAATAATCGAAGGCATCTACAAAAGAAACAAAAGCGATTCCAAACCAGCTGCTAAAGAAATACGAAAACCTAGTCACATTGCGAATTCTACTGCTTAACTCGCCTGGGTGATTCTTTATCAACTTTCATTACCTTCTGTTTCCTGTGTGATTACAAACAAATTTCGATGCTCGAAGGAACCATTAATGGCATGGATTTTCAAAATCTCGATTGAAGTTCATGGACAGTAATAACAGATCACACACAACTCATCCAGTATCGATCGTCAGCTCACCTGTTGAATCGCACACCCTCTGATACAAACCTGTATTGATTCAGCAACGAGCAGTGTTATCTTGAGTTAGTGTTCATCCATCCAGACAAACTAAGTACCATCGGTACATCTCCCTGACGTAAGTCTTCACTAATCCGTCTCGGTAAACATTTTCTTGGACATGTGGATATTCATGTGTGCTCACTCGTGCGTGATCACAGAGTTTTCAATAAAGTTTGGTCTACGCTGGGATCCGTTTACTCGTCAAAACTTTAACATTTTGCTGTTGAACGGGCCGTCAGACAACACAATTAGGGGACATCCCATTCGTAAATTGTCACCCGTAAGATGGAACAGGAAACTTGCCCGACCAGATCTCAAAAAAAACCAATGATCAAACCGTGAAATAACGGCATGTATGATTTTTAAAATTTTATATTTAGTTTCTAAGGAACAATACCTTATCGGTAAAGAAGTGAATTCAGCCCCATATAAATTAAGATTAGTAATGTCACTCTACAAAATATAACAAACATTCCGGTAAAAATGACTTCTAACGGAAGGATGCAATTGCGGAAATGGCTGGAGGAGCGGGAAATCGATTTCGTATTCCCATGTTTGGGAAATCCATGGGATATCTCTAGGAAAGAAGCAAATACACAAAGATAATGATCACAAAAGATAAAGTAATAAGATCGAATTCTGCTCCAATTACCACAAAGCTGCTTTTGAAATCTTAAATGCACTTCTTTGAATTCAATTCAAACATAATGAATCCAGCAGATTTAGATTCCGCCTAGTCCATATTTTTTACGAACATATGCGGCTTATTTGGATTACGTCCCTTTACTCCGTTGAATGTTAGTTTTCTATCCAACCCGAAAAAATCTGAATTTGTCCACTGGTTTCCTTGTGAACAAAAACACGGTAAATTGTATCAGAATTCTTCGTTTTACACGTACACAGACATGAATTTCATTAGTAAGTCGGTAGTTAAAACCCAATAAGTTATTCAGAATTTAGGTTTATCTCAGAAAAAATGTTAACAATGAACAAACTTTGAAGATGAATGGTTTTATTTAACAGGGTGTATGTGAATCCACTTCATTTGCGGAGTGGATCGATCATATTGTGTTTTTACAAACTGAAAAAGGCATACGTTTGGTAAAAATGGGGCCTCATTGATCACCTTTAATAAGATCATTGGTAACCATGTTCAGTCCGTTATTACAATGTTTATGACCAGGTTGGGATATTTGAGTGAACTTCGATCTAGAATCATATCTCGTTGTCCCACCAGCAATTACCTGGCCGTCCACCTTGATTTTTCCTGCTATTCATCGGTCGTCCAACTGTCAGTGCGATGACTTTTCAACGTGATGTTTGCGTATTTGAATCCGCTCGCCGTCGATCAACTTACCCACGCGATACCTCCCTGTTGCTCACGACCCCTTCCATCGAATGATGCGCACTGCAGTTTCGTTAACAAAGAAAGAAATTAGAAGGAGGATCGGTTTACAAAGCACCATTATTGTCTCCAAGCTCTCACGGATGCTTCAAGCATGTTACCTCTAGAGCGCCTAAAGCATATTAGTCGAGTGCTAATTTTTCCTGGTTCGTCTCATCGAATTCCACATGTCTCGCTTTGATCCACAACTTCAGAGATAAGATTTTACGAATTGACTGAATGGCTTTTACTCGTTCTTCTGCCTTGTATTGCACGAATTCATTTCTATGTAGGCCTGGAATTTCCACGTTTATTTACCGAAAACCATGCGAATATATCGGACTGTGGGATAAAACAGCACAATTCATGTAAAGTTTCACAACTGATGTCATGCGGTGACATTCGGCATTACCTTAGTTACAAGCAGAATAAACAATGAATAATAGTCGCCTGACATCCTAGATTAAGTAAACCACTTGCTCCGGTTGCTGTCAGCAAAAATTCTGAAGCTCTGACCCAAAATGGTGATATTCAGTTCGTTCATAGTTAGGTACGAACAGAAAATGTCACATTTACAGTGATCGCTTGTACCCATGAATCCACTTTCAAAACTTGAGAAATGCAAATGTAGAATTACTGTAAAGTGACCACTTTGGAAACAGTTAACCCCAACAAATTGCAGACACTCGGAGGATAGGCAGGCGGACAGTTTTTCAAGTGTTACGAAATGCCACATGCATCTAGATTTTGTGAAGGATCGATAATTCCCTTCCGTGTTACACAGCCGAAGGTCGATGCTGCGAAACGGAAACGGAACGGCAACTTTTTGCAAGTAAAATATTCTGCCGCTGAGCTACAGTGGACGTGGTTTTCGATCACGAAGTATGTAAGTGAGCATCCAGAGTTGTTCAAACCAAAATTATCAATATCAGAATCAAATGATGTAAGGAGTGTACCGAAAAATGGATGTGTATTTGATTGCAAAACTTGCCTTGAGAAAGACTACCCACGGTGGTCGAAACGTTGGCACATTACATCTACCAACAACGATATGTTATTAACATTATATCATTCAAATCAAAATCATTAAGTTCGCTGCCTACCTTTGGAATAATGATTCAAAACAACATTGGATGTTTTTTTCTAAATGATTCCTGTTCAGGCTGTGTCCACGCAGGTCAGAGATAGAATATATGTGCAAAAGGAAGGTTACCGTTTCAATTACTGGCAAATGGTGCCAAATTTTCAACGCATCCTGCCCTTGTGAACTGTCCATTTTGTAAATACATTATTGTAAAGAACAGATGTCGTGGAAATGGCGTTAGTTCAGTTTAGTTTGAACTATCGTTAACCTTGTGCCAACGTGTTCTGGTTGTGGTTGCTGCCTCTATCGCATCATCTACTCAAACAAAAACGAGAACGGGAAATGATAAACGATTGACGACGAAATAGTAAGTTGAAAAAACTGTAAAGAAGAAAACTTTGAATGCAAGTACCGCACTGGCTCGGGCACTCAACCATACCACCTGTTGTCTAAAACCGTTGCTTCTGGAAACCTCGTGGATCGCAGTCCGTTAGACTGACTGCATTTACACGAGCCAGTCAAGCAGCTAAAGCTTCCATAATTTTTATCTGTATCATCGGCTGGCCATCCCGAACCATCTTCCAACTATTATCTTTCTCAAACAACAGCATACAAGGAGGTAGACGCTCAGTGGGCATGTCTAAAACCTGTCTCAACCACTTTATTCCATTTTCTTTCATTATCCCTTCTAAAGACTGGACCCCGAGATAAAATACCTAAAGCCTAGCTCTTTAGTTAGTTACAAAGTTCTCCCATCATAATCTACCAATGATAAGAAGACCACGGCGTTCAAACTGAAAGTATTTGCATTCCGTTTGTTCTCGACGGGCGGTTTCGGAGCTGCACAGCATTACTGAACTCATTGCTGCCGTGTATACTCGAAGTTCAGCAGATAATCCGTAGTAACGCCAATCCCACACTAGCCCAAAATTACTAAAACCCACTCGGGCCTTCTGTTTGTGGAAGGTATATCATCCTACATAACAACCAGGTAAGATACACCTACCCTAGTAACTAAACTCGTCCACCTAACCTAGTTGTGCTCCTGCAACAGCAAGGATCGGTTCTGAGCCAATCGTGTCCTGCAATACCAGTGTAAACTTCGAAAGTGCAAAAAGCATACTAAACCTAGCTGCATAGTGGTTTAGAGGATCAATAAAAATTCGCAATGTACTTGAATCTTCATTCGGTAGCAAAACATCGTCCGCATGTTCCAACTCAAGCATATTCCTGTCCGAGCAAATACCAGTGCCCCTATTCCCAACTGAGGATGAAGCTATTTCCTCAACCTTTTAAATGACAAAGTTAAAAGTCGAAGGTGAAAAAGAACAGCCATGATGAACACTACCTCTGCTGATTAATCGGAGTAAAACATCGGCATGTGCACGAACTCGGCTTCAGCTGTTCGCATCCAGATATCGGATGAGTGAAATAAATTTCTGTGGCAAGAGGCAGCGCCAGAGAACCGCACGATCGACTGAGTCGAACGCCACTTTCAAATCAAGAAAGAGACGTCACGGAGTTGACGTCAGTTGCGTATTTTACTGTATTTAACCTCTAAGACCGTCCACTGAATGCGTTATACTTTTCAGATCGTTTACGTAAGCTGCCGATAGAGTAGTACAAAATGTTAAAATCGTACCGCGCTGGTCTTTCTCTACATTTCAACGAAAATATTCAGCTTCAGTTTTGCCGCACTGAAGCTCACCTGCAGCTTTGCGCAGCTGATAGTTGTTTAGAAATCGCCCGGGTGTATATACCGTCGGGAAATGTTCTGATACCACCAGTGACATAGCTGACTTTATTCACTGTTTCACGTCTGATTGTCCACACACTGCAAAGACTTAACAGACAAATATTTTAGTCGTTAGGCAACCGAAATCCCGTAGGTGTGGTCGTGATTTGGGCAATCTCGCTGAGGCAATAAGGTTGCGATATTTTGAAGCCGCCTACAGTAGCCGTTGTGCGCACGCACCGGGTTTTTGCAAGCAGCTTGAGAATCAAGAGAATATGTCCCAGTTTACAAATTAAAATACATACTCCATTTTCATGGACTGCATGAGATCAGTTTTATACTTAGATTTAACCATCAGCGGAAACAGTGGCAATTTTAGGGGCGAAATTCAGCATGCTTAACAGTGGATTTACCGGCAGCTGATCTGTGCTTTCCTGTCACCATTATGTTTGGCAAGCTTTATGCAGAATAAAGCCCAATCCGTCAAATGGACCCGGCGGCTTGTATTTTCTTTCCAGCGTTGTCCTTTGTTCAAATTATTTTGTGCTCATCTTTCAAGACTTCTAGTTAGCGTACTCCCGATAGAAAAAGTAATGTTGAGAACAAATGTGGATTATTCCAGATCGTTTAGTTTGATGCGCCACGAGAAGCACATCAGTCTGTTAAGAACGTTTTCGGTCGGTTTGATCTTTCAGCCCCAATATTTTTGCCGAGAAGATCCAACAGAGCAGTGTACCAACGGGATTATGTACACAGCAGACGATTACCACACTCGGTTAAGATGACATACGGCAACGGTTGGTTACAAACGAGCCCAACGAGAAGCTATGGGAAATGTCTCAGTGGCGACTGGGAAGTACAGCATAATTTTGTGTTATCTAAAGGTACGTCATAAAGACTAAATTGCAAATTACTGGTTGGATGCATTCTCGACTCTATGTTACCCCATCTAAATAGCACTAGCCAAAACCATTAGGTCATTAATTAATCAAGCACGTCGTCTATCTGCTGCATGAAATGCTACCAATTCTACCTCAGACTTTCTCACTTCTTTTGAAACTAGACAGTTCATCCTGGTGAATTTCGCTATTGAAAAAATGAAATGGACATCGACCGTGTAATTAAATACTGACTTGCATTTTTTGCTGTGGGAGCAGCTGAGATCGATCATCTAGTTAATCCATCGACATGGCCAAAAACAAAAACAATAATGGTTAAAAACTCACTTGCATTATAGAACCAAGCGGAATACCGTTTCATTTTTTGATTTCTAACGCTGCATATAATTCTGCTTCTCATCGGCTGAGATTGCTCCTTTCAAACATCGTGTCACTTTCTGTGGGTACTCAGGTCTGGATGCCCAGAAATTCAGTAATAAATCCTTGGGAATCAAGAAAATCGTCAAAAGTGTCCACTGGTTTGCTCACGGTCGGGGCAAGATCCTGATAAAATGTTTTGTGTCCAGTACCCAATAGTCGAAACTAGTATGGAATTTCCTAATTCTACCGAATGAACAGGGTCCATTCATCGAAGAAGGACAAGGGAATAAGAAATTAGAAACTTTTGGTCAAATCGGGGGCAAATGCCTGAGCTTTCTGTTACAATCATCTACGGAAAATGTCACCGGTTTTCGCAACAATGCTCCCGTTTACGTAAATTGCCCAGGTTGAAGCGATTCGGACCAAACAGGCACTTTTGTGGGCTCATTACATGTATGCCAATCATACGGTGAATTTGCATAGCCATACGAAGTACCAATATGCGTATGTACGTATATATGTTTTCTTTAGTGGGACACAGTGTCAGAACGCAGTGAGCCTAATAGCTAAGACGCCGACTCACTTCCATTTACGCGTGTGCAAAGAAGCTCTTGGCTAAGGAGTCTGTAGAAAAAGCAAAACCGTGACTTTTTGATAATTGTTTGTTAGTAGATATTCGCATGTGAATAAGTTGCAAAACTCGTGTAACAGATGACACTGTGACAATTTTCGCTTCAGTATATAAAAGAACGACAAAATTATTTGAATTTGTATTCTTATTACTCGGCGAAAAGCCTATTTCATAATAGCCAGTAATCTGTTGTTAGCTGGCTAACATGTATGATAGAAATTTGGTCGATATGACACTTTAGGTAACGTGTCTGTATCTCGGCTAGGTGGCGTTGCGAGCCTGCTAGGGAGATCGAAGTGAAATTTAGTTGTCTTAATTTGGTGTATGTATTGTGGCAAAAGCAAAATCGATAAATACAGGCAATTGTTGGCTCCAAAGTTCTTGGTTGTTTCGGGGCTATTTTATATGTTTACCAGTGGCTCAGGCATGAAAAACTTTTGCCTCATAAGTAAAACGTTCTAAAATTTCCGCGAGATTATCTGCTTTGCAGGCCACCCATTATATGCTGAATTCAGGACATCGAAAATGTCGTGAGTAACTTCGAAATGCAGCCAGTGAGCTTGCTTTCACCTAACTTGTGTGAGACTGAAACAAACTTTCTCGAAAACATGCTTACCAAATTCCGATAAAGTAAAACACGAAGGCTCATTTTGAAGAACTGCCATTCTTTTCTAATTTTCATTTTCTTAGATTTACGGGTGCTATCTCCGCCACGAAAATGACAACCTCTACCCGATCCACAATGCATTCGAATTTGATCCGTCGACAAAGATTTTTCAATATTTTCGTATCACGGCGGACAATTTGGACGGACACAATAAAATGGAATAGATAATTTGGAAAATGTCTGCTACAGGTTTATTTTTGGAAGAGTTTTATAGGACACCTTTTTCTACGTATCCAACAATAAAGTTACTGAACCACCTAATTAACGAGCGCAACAATTTCCACCACTGAGCAAAATAATTGCATCCCCTCATTCAGCATGACCACAACCTATACTCCTCATCCGCGACTAGTTAAACTATTTATTGTCTCTATTTTCGGGCCAAATTTAGACGAAATATTTGTAAAAACCTACCTCAAGAACAGGAAAACTAATGTCTCCCGTGAAATTTGAACAAGAAAAATGGATATATCTATGTTCACTTTAAGGTGTGATCTATTGTCTGCAGGGAACACGTGTGCTTGACCCATTTTGTTCGTTTAACATTATGCAACTGGTGATCGTGCTTGGTTTAAAACACCGGATAAGTTTAAATACAAAAAATAAAATGAACAAGTTTTTTAATCTATACATTGCTGTCTTATTTGCGGCACGAAAAGCGTTCACTAATCCCAGCTCGCTTTCCCTATTACGATAACAACGTTGACGATTAAGGTAGCGCGAATGAATGGCTTTGACGCAAGGTCAACTGCTCCTAATTTAAAATTCTTCCGACTGCAATAAGTAGCGATCGATTAGAATGTTTGATGAAATAATTGTTTTTGTCGAACAAACCAGCCAGTTAGCATTTATGAACTTGGACTGGGATAAGAACTAGAAGAAACTCAAACAGGTTTACGAAATTTTCACATCGAATGAGCTCAAATTCACGAAATTAATTCGGTAGCCATTGCCGGTACTTTTAACTGGCCCTGTTGAGGTCCAATTAGAATATGAAGAAACGCTTAAACAAATTTGCAATATTTTCTGATACGTTTCAAAAGCGCTTGAATTTTCAAACTATTTGCAAAGAAAATTCAGGAGGGCATCATAGTCAGTGATACCTGCATACATGTTTATTATTTTGCGGTCATTTCTCTTTAATCGAAGAAAGTGCTGGCTCATTCAGATTCGAATTATGAATTGTTTTCTCTTGCTGGCTTTACTAAACTTGCTCTTCAGTCAGTACTATGTTGATCATTTATCTCAGTGCTGAACAGATCGTCCAATACGGAACACCATAAAATCCATGAGGAACGATGTTGTCTGACCTCCAGTCACTTAGTTGTCTTAGCAAATCCCCAAATCTTCGTTGAAAGTCACTATAAGTTGAATTTCCCTTGTAAACCTGCACGACGCTGCAAAACACAAAGGAATGTTGGTTAACATTTACTGCTCTTTATGACTTGTGGCCTGTTTGAGAACATTATCAGAATCCTTGACTAGGAAACGCTAGTCACAATCTGTGAAAACTATGCAAATTTGTAAACCGCAATCTACCACATAGACACACAAGCATGAGCACGCGGCATACAATATGATCTAAAAAGAGTCGCTGTTATACCTCAAAGTTTTCTAGTTTTCGTACCACATTATCTCGAATTTATAGCCATCTGAAATACCTTTGCTTGTTCTAAAGTTGAGTATAACCTGTTAGCTGATATTTTGGACAAGGGTCATATCAGTTTGATGATTCTTTTATTTCCTAAACTTTGACGAAGTATTGAGTATAACTTTTTAACAAAATGTCAAAATATTTGGACAATAAAATCAATGTAAATGCAAATGCAGAGTCTGACCTTTCGGAAGAAAAACCTTAAAATGCTCCATCGCCGTGCACTCATCCTCACAAGCTCGGGGATAATCCATGAGCAGTGGACCAACGGGACAAAGTGTGATCCGATCGCGAACAAGCTTGA
This sequence comes from Fasciolopsis buskii, assembly GCA_008360955.1. NCBI lineage: Eukaryota > Metazoa > Platyhelminthes > Trematoda > Plagiorchiida > Fasciolidae > Fasciolopsis > Fasciolopsis buskii. The sequence goes on along the minus strand of LUCM01004381.1, from coordinate 197,029 downwards.
GGCAAAAAAGCAAAGGACCGATCTAAATGTTTGGAAACGAGTCATTTCTGATTGAAAACCTGCTCGTTAGATCCTTCAAAACAGCGTACTTAGTCTTCCTGCCGGCGATCGGCGTAAAAGCGACTGGCTGTCTGATGGTCAGAATAGAAGTACCGTTTATGTTCGTCCATTCTCAGAAAGGAGATGCAGTGCCCGATTGTGAACGTATTCACATTCAATCAAAGCAACCCGCCGGATGAATTCTGGGACATTTGTATTCAGACAATGTGCCTGTGGAAGCCAAACTATTTTGACTATCTGGCATTTGTTTTTCCAGGTAAATGAGGCACTAAATGCTCTTGGAGCTGTTTGTGAGTCTAGTTCTAGAATGACCAAGATTGAAGGTCAATATTTATTTTATCTAATGGTAATGTTTTCTTACTTATTCATTTTGCAAAGAATGCATGGTCTTTTAGAAAATCAAAGCTGTTCAAGTATAGTCGGCTGATTAAAAAAATGGATGGGAATCATTCACAAATTAAATCTCTAATAATTCAGACTGTATAGTCTGTCTTAGCAATTGGGGGTGGGAGATTTCTTCGAAGGAGTTGACTTGAGGAAGTCGGTGATGAACAGTCACATATGATTTTATCAAGACAGCTTCATAAAGCAGCAGTAAGACAAGTAACTAGGCACGAAAGTTGTCACTGACCACCAAAGTTAGGCACTGATTTTTTTATTCTGTTGGATGGAACCAGACAGTAATCGGGACAAGGAGAGTTTTGAAGTGCGATCAGTTACACAATAAATGGATTCACGAATTATAGTCCCGTTTGTTTTTTTAGGTAACAATGAAGTTTCGGCAATCCCGTGGTTTCCTTCAGTGTTCACTAATTTATGAATAGCAAAGTCAGCTGATTTTAAAACCGCAACAAGTTGCCTTCATCTGAAGTTGATATACGCATATATACATATATATATGCAAGAACGAAATATTCAGTAAAACCAACTTTTGTCACTATCCAGGCTTCAGGAATCTGATTTCACGTGCACAGTAAAAAACAGTAAGAGTTAACAATTTTTAACTATTGCGGCGCTATCAGTATTCGTAACAAACTATGGAGATTTTACGGTTGTTCATGGTGTTTCACTTGTAACCAAATTGTCGGTACACACAGTACGTTGAAGTGATTGACTAAAGAGAAAACCCAGAGAAGTACTTGGAAAGGCAGCAAATCACCATTTTTATTGGTTTTTCATGGAATCTTATCTACTGTCCACCGGAGCTGATATTCAGAAGATTGGCTGATATATAGGGCCCTACAAACTGATACAACAATGGAAGGTTTTCTTATCGTATAAACTCAAATATTATATACATAATGGTCTACGACAAGCCGCGGTTGGACATTACTGAGTACTATGAACCGGATTAGGTCGTTGATGTCTATTTATGCGTGGAATGTTTAACAGGTTTAAAGTATTGCATGCAGAAAATGAACAGTAGTACGAATGACAATACAATAATAGATGAATAATAAGTCGCTGGGTTTGATGTTTCAATTTCAAAACAATTTACATCGTATTAAGATTCCAGTTGATTAGTAGAAAAAGATGCAGATTTTGGGCCTGTCCGGATAAGGATTTTCTCGGGAAAACCAACGTTATGTCTGTCCACATCGTTTAGGTGAGCTAAAATTTAAAGGAAGCTTTTAAGCTGATTGTTGTTTGTCGGGTTCACTCAGGTTTGAAGTTAGCCTCTGGGCATGGATTTTTACCTAACCAAAAAGACAAAAATGTCCATGTTTGATTCACTGTGTCATTCACAATGCAAAAATATTCTCATTCATTGCCTCAACCATCTTGCACTCTATTTGCCACGGAACTAAGTGCCGAAATAATTTAACTGTCTTACTACTTACTTTCGTCAAAGTAAACTTAGAAATTCGTCTACCATTTAAAATCTATTTAGTTGTCATCCGATGTTTGTTCAGTGTTTAGGGTTCAGATTGCAACAATTATTGCACTCTAAATCTTGCTGAATAAGATGGATTTGGTTAATGACTTCATATAGTTTCAAAACAATTTGTCCTCAGTTTTTAAAGCTGGTGTTATTATGTTCAAATTACTGCCGCTTGAAATACAATTTCAAAAACAAACCACAGGTTTTCGGGTGAACCTTACACTCCAGCAATACCACACACGAGTTTCGGTCGCATAAGAGCCCATTAGTGCTGCAGAATTTTCATCACACCCGTATTCGAACCCGGGCCTTCAAAATAGAATACGTCTGTGTCATCACTGTGCCACATTATTGCGTCCGGTCTAACCTAAATTACCTATTTCAACCTGTCAAAACATCATCCGCAACAATAGCCAACTATTTGGCATTGTTCTTCACTGACACAGTTAACCTTTCTTTCTTGATGATGTACTTTTTCTGGCTTCTGGCTTTCCTCGGTGTGTCACGTCTTATACCTTCCACATGTGAGGGGAATCTGACTTCAAGGACTGTGTAGATTAGGAAAAGCTGACGAAGAGGAAACATTCCGATAAAATGAGTGAAATGTTTCAGTCTCAATTGGGATTTCATTGCAGATATCTTTTGCCGAGAGTAAATCGTTCGGTGTGAAAAATAAATGCCTACATTTCCAATGATAGTTGCCCTCTAAGTGATCCATTTAGAAGGGAAATTTGGAGCTGCACGGACATATCAGAACGCTATTGAACAATCGAAAAATATTGCTTTGCACTCGATCGGCTGATTTTAGGTTATAAGAAGAATTCAGGGAAAATGCAACGAAAAGAAAGCAACAAAAGCAACATTTATTTCTTTTAGATATCGTCATAAATATTTCTTACATTAATTGACGCAACCTGATTAGTTATAGACAGTAATTCTGAGCTTTGCTTTTCCTTTTCTTAGCCTCACACTGCCGCTTGTTCTGGAGATCCGACATCACCGAAACCAACCACTAACTTGTGAGTAATGTGTTGGATTGATATATACTTTAATAGGCTGCCTGCCCTTCATGCTTCACCTTTCAGATGCAAACATCACATTGTCAGTTCATCCGTACACACCGAAAGCACCAGACTAGATTTTCACCATTATTTGAACTCATCCGTGGTACACATCCTCCATCGCTCCCAAGATTTGAACCCGAGTTTCCAACTGCAAATGGTGTTTGTGAGTTACGACTGTGCCATCAGTTCGCGTCCAGGCCAACCAGAAATACCGAGTTAATTTTTTCCAATGTCATCATCAATGACAGCCCGCAACGTCCAACCGCCTGGAAGGGAGACTCAGTACCTTTTCTCGTTAACCCCAGTCGAATCCCCATCATCGATCCAGCCCTTCTCCACAGGATGGGTGCATGGCTCCACTAGCCTGCTCCGCTATATTTTCGATATGGAGCTCGCAATTACTTGCAAGTAGTGTAGGGGATGACGCGGAGGGGACTTTATTTGACTGGGGTGTTTCGATTGTAGTTAACGGGACAGATGCCGCGTCTCCTTTCCAGGCGGACGATTTATGAGCAAACGTAACCCGGTAATCCTGGTTGGCCTGGACGCGAACTGATGGCACAGTCGTAACTCACAAACACGCAATTTGCAGTTGGAAACTCAGGTTCAAATCTTGGGAGCGATTGAGGGTGTGTACCACGGATGAGTTCAAATAATGGTGAAAGTCTAGTCTGGTGCTTCCCGAGTGTACGGTTGAACTGACAATGTGATGTTTGTATCTGAAAGATGAAGTATGAATGGCAGTCAGCATAAAATAGAATTTCATAGGTGTAATTGGGATCCAAACTTTGGGTGATTAAAACTTTGCACAGAAAGTTCTTTGGCACTCAAACTATTCTGATAACCTACAGAGGGCCGCAGCCGAAAAGGAATTATTGAGTCCTATCGAAATGATCGTTTATTGGTACATAAAGCGCGCATAGATGTTGCAGAGTCAGCACTGTGCGCGAAAAGACATTCCCAGGGAAATCGTGTCCTAAATTGGGTTTTGCACTTTGGTTATGAACCGAGTTGATGTGATCCCTGGCAGGCAAAATATAGCATAGATAAATGTGTCGGACGCATTTTAGCATTCATGCACATCCTGAACTGTGGCGTTAAGTTCTGAGACTGATAAAAAGGCCGCTGCAGTATAAGGCCGGTGGAACTAAAAGTATTGATTTTTAGGCCGAAAAATGTTTCATCAGGGAGAGTAGATGAGTGGGCTTTATGCGCGTTGTCAAACAGATCGGTCTGATACATTTTTGCTGTGTGCCTTCGCAAGCCCGTGATAAATGACACTAAACCAACTGTTTGACTATTTCCCTAATGATAGTCTACTCACGAAAAGCCTTCACACAGTCATTCACCAGAATCTTTAGCGCATATCAAGCGAAGCGAGCAGCCGGATGATCATGCTTCAGTCTTTCGAATTTGGAATTTCTAGAAAGAAGCGAAAAATGACGACGAAAATTGGCTTCATGCAATATGATACGGGTTCGCAAGTTTTGTAACTAAATTTGTCTCTCTCTGGCTATCCTCATTGGACAAACTAAAATGGGTCCATTGAGAATAAAGTAGATCCAGTTTAGCGCAGTTAGTAGTTAGGATTTTAAGGTAGCACAATCGACCATTAATATATATATATATATATATATATATATGGTGGTATCTGGGTGCGTGAACAAAATTCGCTCGGGAGCACACGACCGGTTACGCGGTTGTTGTCGCTCGTCAGGTATGCGTACCCGGTGCTCTGTTGTCCAAACATCCACATACTTGAACACTCCGAAATGCGAATTGATATTTCTCACGGGAATCGAATCGGTAGCATGAGGAGTGTGCATGGAAGCTGTTGATCGACGAGTGCACAGAAGAACCACGAGTGTGATTGGTTGATAATTGTTTGTCAGTTTGGCTGAGCCAACCTTAGGAAGGAGGGCAGAATGCCCCAGAATATACATATGTATACATAGAAATAAGTAGTCTCTGACAATATATATGTATGTATATGTCTTTGGGTGTCCTAGTGCTTATCCTCTCTACCTGTGCAATCTTTCAGATGCGAACAATCGTTCTTGCATGGTGCTGATTTTCTTTAGTTTTGCAGTCAATGAAGCCTTTTCTTTATAATCCCGAAGACAAGAATATGTCAGCCGAGTTTACCTCAACTGATTTGCTTCAGTTCATCGTTTTCAGTCCTGAAAGCATCCGTACCAAGAAAACCCTATTGAAACAATATACCGAAAACAATTCAAATTAGTTTATTGTTTTTGCATACCGTAGCAAACTACAGTTAGAATTATCGTGACCTTAAACTGAAGATTATTTACTTGTTTCCGTAGAATATTGCTGTCATACCTGCTCTGAATCACAAAAATAAATGAGACAGATCAGTCGTTGCGCTTGTTCAGCTCTATGAAGCTTTTTTCAATTTTCTTACTGGTTTTTGCTCCTACTTATCTTCAGGCAAAAGTTCAAAGCGGTTGTTTAAATCAGCTGTCAGATTTTGCCAATCAAGAAGCAATAATTCAATCCAAGATTACACTTCGTAATCAAAAAAGAATAGCGATCACCTGAGATCTAGAGAGTAGATAATTAGATTGGCTTTAAAAAGATTCAGGCCCCGGCTTTCAGGATCAAACTTTTGATATTATTCTTGTCATCGAAGAAAATGACAATAATCAAACTGACGACTCAAGTATTTTGCTTGTGATATGTTCATTATTTTTTAAGTTAACCTAATTTCAATGGTTATTAAGCTTTGAAAATTTCCTAGATTTTGCAAGACTACTGTTCTGTAAAAGGCATTGGACGCATGGCAGGTGTAAGTTTCAGAATAGGGCATTTTGAGCTGCGTATCTTGACTCCATCATGCAACTTCAAAACTAAAAACTGCCGCGGTAGGCGTGTCGAAGGTAACCGGAACTATTTCCATGTGCGTTTCCAAACGGAAGAGCTGCATGCTGAGTTTGCAACTTGTAAGCCAACATATTACTGAAAACATCCTTTACCGTCTATTCTTGATGTGTTTAAAGATTTCCGTTGTTCCTTGCTCTGGCCGTTATCTTTCTTGGGGTTCTGGCCGTGAAGTTTGGTGTTTGGGTTGCAAACAATGCATCATCAGTTGAGCTGATACTGTGAGCGTATGCCCCCGGTATGACCTGTTCTTCTGCATTTAGCATAAACAAAGCGGAAAAACTAACGTTAAGTTTAAAGACACCGATAAGGTAACAGAGCAAAGCTAATGACTGTGATATGACTAACTGAGCATCGGCACTGAGGAAATCACTATTACCGAGGATCTTAGTGAAAGTCTAACTAATCGAACCCCATGAAAGAACTGAGAATACAACCGGTTACTTTCAGTTGGCGACAGCCACAAATGTCCGTAGAATTCGAGAGTGATCCTAATATAGGCTTCATTCAAGTGATACCTCTGCTGGTAACACAACCCGTAGATAAACCTCCGACCTTAGGATCTAAGCAGGCACATGCAAAATTGATCATCCGCAACATCCTAATTAAAAGAAAAGCTTATTCACGTTAATTATATAAAACTAACTGTATTTCAAGTTCACCACCAAGTTTTAATATTTCTATGCATCTGCTAATTTGGAATTTTCGTGCATGGGTTTTACTTTGGAAAAGGAAATGGTGAATTTTTACTTAACATCAATCTTGATTCACCATATATTCACTACTTTTCAAAAGGTTTGGTTATAGATGTGCGTTATCTCTAGGAATGCTGCAAAGCATAGACGAGGAATGCCCAGCGATTGCATGGTCTATCAAAAATATAATTCTTAATTCTACCGTTAGCAATCAGAATCACTATGCCAAGCGACGGTACATTCTACGACAATCGATTCTATGTTCACGACTTCAGGTCACAAGTTTAGGATTGGCAACAAATGCTTCGGATCTCCCGTTTCACTGAACTGGCGTTCAACCGGCTGCAGTGGTGCATGACTTCATACGAAAGTCGAGTGTTACGAGGTCTCCCCCTAAATAAATTTGCATCTGGAACTACGCCGAGGTAGAAAATTTAGTGGGAATCATTGTCGAAGACATTCTACTGCAGTCTTAAAAATCAGTCTATCGCTTATACCGCAATACCTTGTTCAGAGATACAACCTGAAACCACTTTGGATGAGCCAAGCCTCAGTGCTCGGGAATGCTATTTATTCGAGGATTCCGTTCACTACACTGATGAAGTTTTCAAATCGTATTTTCTGCGCATGTCGTGAGTTTCACTTCGAGCTCGTCAAGGTGGAAACCTGTATAAAAGACTCCAAGTTTGAACGTTAAGGAAGTGTCCAGTTCTATAAAGAACGGTCATCAAGTGAAACATTTCACTAAACAATGCATAGTTTTCAGCAAGATGTCCTGATGGAAGCTTTAATCGGTCCAACCCGTAAGGGGAACATTCCGAAGTATGCAGTAAAAAGGGCTTGCCATGAAATGTGATGATATTCCTTGTGTTGATTCGCTTATTGCCACTCACTACCTTAAAATTACGTCAATCATGTCCCCTGACCTAAGGAAGAAATAATCATAACAATTGAATAAGTAACAGTAAATTTTAACTTGACCAATCGCAAACAGATACGTTTAAACGGAGGTTGCGTGACCGATCGTCTGCAAAATGTCTGATTGCCAAAACTGATTAGTGAAAAATTTCAGGCGAATATCATTTGAATTGATTCACTCGTAAGAACTCTAATCGCATTGGCTTCTGTTTAGCGGGAATCACTGTCGCGCAAATGTTTCCCGATAATTTCTTTTGGAGAGATAATCCCGCCCTAGTTGCGTCTCTTCTGGCCAATTTGTTCAGTAATGGCACAACAGCATTCACTATTCTCGAGTCTGCACCTCACCGGAAAAAACCGTACAACATTCCTTGAGTGTTTGAGCAGAGTCTGGAACAGCCAAACGAATTTTCAGAAGTATTTGTCGTAACATACATTTGATTATCATTCGTAAACTAGACCGCTGATTTACGTAAACCGCAAGTAAACTCTTCTTTTCAAAGACGGCCAAAATGTGACAGCTTTAATTAGGGTATGAAAAAAAATCAAAATATCAGGAAATGTTCATTTGGCCAGGTTATTCAGAAAACAAAACAATTTCCAGTAAATACTGCACACTTGCGATTGGCTGACTATTGGGACTGTGAAGTTTTGTTTTGACTAAGCCCGGGTTTGAGATTTTCATTTTGTAAAAAGTGTTCCATGGCCTCCTTTCATTCATTGAAACGATTCATTCACTTATCTTCAACCTAAATAGAATTTCTCATATTTCCAAAACTCTTCGTTTCTTGTTTTGCAAGAAAATCACTGTCAACATTCGATAGTATTCCAGGAATTTACCTCCATGATAATGACTACTAACTAATCAAGATTTGTTAAAGTACCATGGCCTGATATAGGATCAACGTTGCACATGGTCGCGGCATGTGAATCATATTATCCCCAACAAAATGTCTCCTGCACATCGCGATTCATATTCTGTAAGCATGCATCATATCGGAGGAATTTTTGTTTGTTTTACCTCATTGGCTCTGCACATCTCCAGCCAATATTTTCTCCGCCTCTTAAAAAGGTACCAGTGTATTTTCTAGGTCATTCAGGTACTCATTCTCTTGCGGCAGTCTTTCCTAACATCCGTTACTTGGATTTTTCATTTTTGTACAAATTAAGGCATATCAGAAGCCACCCGTAAGAATCTGCACTCACTTCTCCAATCCTACCCTCGAACTTCTTTCCACATGACTTATTCCAGTTAAAACTATACTGTTGGACTCGACGCTGCATACGACGGCTCTGCTGCTCGGTATCTTTTTCGATTCTTGAAAGATGTCGAAATAGCAATGGTGCAACTTAAAGACGGCCTTGAGTGACATTTTAAAACTCCTGAGGCTTTTAAACACTCTTTCCACAGGTTTTAAACTCGGTAATAATGTCTTCCTGTGATGTAACAGGTGGATATTCACTCTTCGCGGAGCATAAAGTATAAGCTTGAATTGACTTTGTTTGTATCCTAAATTCCGCTGCATCATATTGTGTCGTTCAGTACTAACTTGGATTTGCCTTAAGAACTCCAGGTTCTCCGACTAAGAATGCACTAAGTGGTTCAGTGCTGAATTGGCCAGGCAACCTGTTTCCACGGCGGTTCAACTGAAGAACCTGTAAAACCGTTGTCGTTTTTTCCATACACTCGTTTGTCTTGCACTAAGTACTTTGACAAAGCAGTGATAATTGGTATGCATCTCATTTATTACATCACACAACAATGACTAGTTGACTATATACATTCCTACTTACTGCAAAACACGTCGACGTAATTGATTTACCTTTTCGATCTTGTAGAAGGTTGGTGATATCGAAGTCATGGCGAAAAAACAAACGGCGAATGGGTGGACGAAGAACATTGAGAGGTTTGTGCAGAACTCACATCCGGCCAAGATATTCATTCCGACAATGTTGAGCAGCAATATTCGCTCTCTGTTTGCCAAATTGTCAAATTCATCACTCGCCCTTCAATCATCAATCCATGTTCAAACTTGTGTCATCTGCATACACGAACCTAGGAAGAAACCGGATATTGCATATTCACTCGTGTCGATAGACAGCTTCAGACTCCATCGGTGGGACAGACTTTAGGACAAGATGAAGACTGGTGGTGGTGTGGCAACATACATAAACATCTTCTGGTTTGGCAAGTCCGAAATTATTTGTACGTCGTATCAAATGGTCATATCCCCACCCAGATACTAAAATCTCTAAAAAGATGCAAGGATCACTTCTACAAATCCCGAATTAACTCAAGTGGGTAGTATATTTGCAACCAAATAAAAGCTGAAATCAAACGCATCAACACTACATTCGCCAACCAACGCTTGATTGATTACAACAACCTATTCTATGCCAAGGTATTCGACTGCTGTGCGGGAAGTAAAATGTCCTGTGAGATGTTCTGCGGATATCGACAGCATCAACCATGCTTCCATCCACCCTCCCACTCATACCTCAGTCATATTTGGACAGGTTGGTTATGTGACAGTTACAGGTTATTCTAGGGAAGAGGTGCTGGACATTGTGCGCACCACTAACATCACCACAGCGGTTGATCATCGCGGTCTCTCCCCAACTCTTCGAAGGCATATTGCTGTGGCCCTGACTGATGCATTCGCTTCTCTGTTTGTCTCATCATTAAGCTCGGCTTCTATCCGTGACTGCTGGAGACCCATCAATAGTTTTCCCATCTCAATATCTCTCAGTCCCACTGCTTTAGCAAGACGTTTTCGCCCCATTGCCCTGAGGCATTCTGATCTCAAACTGACAGAACCTTTTATACTTGAGCGCCTGCATCCTTCTATGTTTCCTCCTGACCACCCTTTTCAGGTTGTCTATAAATCAACTTTGCACACTGTCGTCTCCCATATTCAACACATTTGTAAGTCCCTAAACGCATCAATGAAATCTGTGCGTTGCGCATTTCTAGACTATTTGTCGGCGTTTGATTCAGTCCCATGGTCTCTTCCACTTCACAAACTGGAAACGTTTGTTTGTCCCAGTCCTTCATTAATGTGACTGTCTGATTGCATTACGAACCGAACCCAGTGCACAAAAATGGACGGCAAAATTTCATAACCGTTGGTTAACAACTCAGGAGTGCTTCAGGATGCTATTCTTTCACATCACGTCTTCTCTACTTACATCAGCGATTTATCAATGGCTACCCCTGTCATCTGTTTAACTATGCTGATGACGTTTTCGTATCAAGCCGCCTCGAGCAACGACGATTTCAAAGGATTTTTCAACAGTTTATCTTCTATCTACAATTCACTTGAACAAGCTGGTTTAAATCTCAACGCATCTAAATATTTTGAATGTCTGTTCTTTCCCTCTCTCGTTTGGTCAGGCTACCCATCTGGAATCTCTTTCATCATCTCAGAAACAAATTCTTTGAAGTATATAAAACTTACTATTTATAAAATTCTGAAGTAGACTTTCACATTTCCACGTGTTCATCGAAGCTCCGACTATTGTCATTTCAATCAGGAAGCATGGACACTACAAGGTGAAACAATGCACCATCTCCCGATTTGCATAACAATGTTTCCCAGTCCTTCCTTACTGTCCTTCTATTATTTTTCCAGGTTTACTAGTGAGGGACCTTAAAATTCTTCGCCGGTGGCTATCCATTTTTAATTGTTTCTTTCACAAAACTAACTGAGTTCTCCTTCAGTCCATGTGATCAGCACTAATCAGCATGTGGAAATTTAGCTCATAACATTCTTTCAGAGCCCGTACACTGTTAGCATCACAATCCTTCATAGTCTCGCTCTCATATTTCATTCTATCCGCTTTTCCTTCCGTAACCTCTATAATCAATATCAAAAGGAAATCCAGTGCCCCATATTTAGTACGCATAACGTTCCAGGAATTTTGAAGGTCGTTGTGAGACGAAACGACTCAAACTCATTTTTGGTTTGACAGTTTTCCAATGTCAGGCAAGACCAGTTAAATTCAACTACTATCCCATGCCGTTACCATTTTTCTGGCATACATACATTAAGCTTCTCCTGGATGAAATGACCATTTAGCCAGCTGAAATACGCGATAATTTGCAAACCCCTGCACAATGATATAGATTTGCATTTTGCAACTGTTCCATGACGTGGGAAACTTCTTTTCGTCGGCCTGAAACCAACAGAACAAGCTCGAATTTGCTTCGAATCTCAGCCTAGTTTTTTCTATTGCCAACATCTCATTGTTGTTTTTGGACATAATGGATGGTTCTTCAACAATTTTCAAAGCTAACAACCCACTTGGAACCACGATATGTACAACAGTGAGATGACCAGCCGTCGTGTTTGGTCCCTTTTGTAACGTGTCATCCCAGATGGCTTTTGTTTTCAGCAGTTGTTGAGTAGTATTTGAATGCTTTGCATTGATGACCCCTAGGGTAAGGTTTATTTGATATATTTGCTAGAAATAAATATGCAAGTTCTTTGTGATCCTGAAGTTTACTGCAATGCTATACTCACAGATGGAAGTTACCCAAAGCGATCCCGCTGGTTTGGATTTCGACTACAGCTCTTCGATTTGAACCGCAAGATGGAAGCCTAAATGATCAGAGTCGACGGTGACCGTAGACTTTGATGTACCTTTAAAGGGGCACAAACATCGGGCCACTTCATAAATAGATTTATGTAGGTTGGATACATATTTATATGTCAAATATTATAAAGAACTTATTCTAAATGAAGCATAGCTGAGCCTCAAATATGTTGTACCTGCATCGGGATAGCAATTCCTAAAAACCTACTTTTAATATGTTTAAATATGGATTAAGAATACAACCTGGATGATGTAATTTTATAGATCAGCTCTCGAGGAGCAACATCTTAAGTGCTACTACCCCTTTCACAGTGGATGGATCCCAGAGATGTGAATGTGCTGAATGACCCGTAAGCTGTGAGACAAGCAATAAGTGCTTTGTGACCTATGTATACTTCGATTTGCTAAAGCTCGACCAAATATAATTACAACATTAGCTCTTTTGCCAAAGGGTTCGTTGATGGAAGAACCCAGACCCGATTATTTACTTTAGATTCATTCAAGCAAAGGGATTTCGCATAATCCGTTCAGTTTTCGTGAACTATAAACTGAGATGCGTACAGCCATCCCTGACTTGTTTGGTCAATGAAAGTAAGAATTAATTCAGCCGACCCCTGCTGCTTGTTTTGCGTGGCCATATATTACTGTGACTGCCACCTGCTCTGAGCGGAAATGATGTCAACGCATGAAACTTCAGTGGCTTTAGTCGGTTATCTGTCCATAATTGTACTTTGTTCCATGTTTTTTCACCCAATCCATCTTCCAGAGCGGGCACACATGCGAACACATGCGACCAATCGTTTTCCTGAATCTGGTGTGGTAAATCGTAACTACCTGTGTACACCAATGACACCAGTTGATCAACCCTTGTCGTAAACAGAACGACGTTCAAAACTTTGAGCATCCTCTTGAAACCACTACTACACGCGGAAAGGCTGGCAGAAGCATGAAAATCCTGGACTTTGCCATGAATCCCACAGCAAGTACAATCATAACTGAAATTACCATTTGTTCAAACCGCCAAGAGTGGTGGTCGGCAATATCAATAACCTGGCTTAAATTATTGTGATGAATAGCTAGTTTTTACTCACTCCTTTAGTACGGCACCCTTGGAAACGGTAGCACGTTAGATGATTTTTTTCGATCGTCCCGTTATATATGACACTGTTTTCAGACAAACACTAGAGCATAATTCAGTCAACAACAGTTGGGAGTACACATACCTTTAGAAAAAGACCAGTATCTAAAAGAAAATAAATTTTGTATTTGATCATTTGACGGTCTTGGTGAATGAAACACACCTGCGATCTCCTTTCAAGATGCAGCTAGTGGCTTGTGGCTGGGTGATATAACGATAGCCGATAACAAGTTATGTCGTCCTGGGCGGTTTTAGGCTAATCAGTAGGCCTCAAATTCTTTCATTGCTTGCTGCAGGTTCAGACGAATATAATCTTGTTCTGATTATTTAAAACCAGTTGCGGTAATCAGCAAATCCAATAAATAATAACTTAATGGACCTAAAAGTCTCATTTACTTGATTGTACTGTTCTTTTTATTGTCCTTCTATCTTGCCCGCAAACAAAACTACGGAATAGACGATCATAATGGCTTGGACAATAGTGCACACTCGCCGGCGGATTCAAGCAGATCGTGGAATGGAGAATCCGTCCAAGATAAATAGCTTTTGAAACAAATAAATATCTAACCTTTGCTGGCTGAGTTGGATCAATCAGAACTCAGCAACATCAATCTATCCTTCGCTGGCTGTATTACATTGAGAATTGTCTGGCTGACAAAAGTGGACAAAGCAACTATTCCTCTGATGAGTAGGAGGAATAACTGTGATGCTGTATCAAACTGACTGGATTATAACCATTTATACTGTTAGCAGTTAACAAACTAATTACCCAGGGAGAAAGAGAGAATAATCGCGAATTCATCCTGACTTTTCTTCGCACTCAAGGGAAGGGGATTTAAACATCCATCATCATTTCCATCAGTAACGCTAGATGTTATTTTTTCACAGAAAAGAATTCCAACAACACACCAAAGTTTATTCAGATTTGGAGGAAATCTGCAATTGTTTACAAGCTGGTTCTTCCTTGCCATGGTTTGCCCTCGTCAGTGCCAATCATATCAGCTGGCTATAGGGCACTTGTTACACGGTGTCAAGGACAATGGTCTCACGAATTTGTAAATCTTCGCTACGTGATCAGCTTGACGTTATCGTTTGAATCAGCGGCAGTCTACGAGCAGTTGCTTCGAATCACAAACAAACCCCTTAAAAAACTTTATCGACCAACACGTACTCTCGTAACGTAATCACTTTTAACCGACTCATGGACTGGATATTTTCACATAACAAAGCTCGCTCGCATGACAAAGTCAGATGTGCTGACGGTAACACCATTAATAAAAATGACTTGCGAAAATAAAGCCCAGTGCATGCAGCAATTCTCGGATTCGAAAACAATAAAACGTGATCCGCTGTTCCAGCTGGCAGCCGGGATTTTCAAAGCTGCATTCTCTAAATGTTTTCCGGTAAATAAAGCAAATCTTATTTCCTCTACCTCCATGCCTCAAGCAAAATCAAATATTCTGCGATCTCACAACGAGGCTATTGGCTAGACATTTTTGTACCAGAAAAATAAAAGGCCTCACCGAATGCTCGCGTGTATACTGTGGCGTTCACATTATTTTTGGTTCTGCAAGTCTGATTTACAAATCCTGCATCACTTCAGGTAATTGTAGTTCTATTTCGACGCGTAACCATATTGATTGCATTTGAAGTCGAACCCAGGCACAAAAGACAGGCGAGTTTAATTTGTAGGCTTTGTTGATTCGCAGAAAAGCGTCATGTAGTCCGCCTCATTTAAAAATCGTGGCCCTAGTGGATGTCATTTGCAGAAATGGACCGCAAGGGATAACTCCCTAGATGTTGCCTTGTTCGTGGAGTCGGATGCTACCGAGGCCAGCGAATGCGAAAAAATTGAACTGGACAAACAGCTGAAGAATTTGCTGAATCACTGCTTTATTCTTGCTTGCTTACACTGCGGACGAATCGAAGAATTGTTATTAGGTAATCGATTAAGAACTCTTCCATTTTCATCTATATAAAACAGCAGATCTTAATTACTTGGATGCAGAACGATATTTTGTTCACTACTGAATCACCGTCAGCAAATTTCATGATGAGTAGAGAAAATTTTAACATTTATAGCGCCATCTTTACTAGTAGTTTCCAATCAGTCAGGGTTCATTCACTATTCAGATGACTGGGGCTAGCTTACGTGATTTTCATCTGTACACTCTAAGTGGAAAAGTGCAATTTCTATCCCTCAATCGTCGGTGTACTTTCTACGTCTGAAGTAATGTCGCACGTTAACATGTCCCCACTCCATCCTCAAAACTGCATGCCTTGGAGTCTGCTGAATCCGTGTTTCCGCACCGTAATACCCAATCCCCTGACATGGACGTCGTCGTCGTTGTGACAAGCGAGAAACAGCAGTGTGGTCTTTGTCACAGTTTGCTCATAGTCTGAGCAGGTAAATGATAAATAATTTAGACGAACCAGCTGTCAGTTTTCAATCTCACCATCCGTAAGGTGTTGCTGCCGCTAACGGTCGCGACTTCAGTCACATTGATCAATGCCATCTGAACGAAACTGTTCGAGCTAATAAATAGCAATATATTCCATGTAATAATGGAAATAAATTTACATTGAAGCTTCTTTTCGCTGAATAGACGATTCCGCTGACATCGACAGAGTCAATAAGGTATTCCGAAAATATTCTGTCAAACGATAAACATGCTTTCAGTAGCACAGAAGAAAAACTTGACAGGCTGGAAATGGGTTGGCAACTGCAAAAATCTAAGCGAAATAGGAAGGTCGTATTATAGACGTTTGTAATTTACCTTCTTTCCCCGAATGCCCGTTAGCACAACAGGTGCCCCGACGTTTTAACGTACAAAATTAATACACACGTACGCAAACTCCACTCTCGCTCTCAGCTGTTCATTCTCATTCGGATTTCTATCGTTACCGCGTTTGGCAAAAAATTGACTCCGAATAATACCATCTTAGAAACTTTCGAAAAAGGAGTTTCATTTCGCCACTGCCTACTCCAATTCATCAGAATAGACTACGGACTACGTTATGATCTACCAACCCGAAACGTCAACTTTTTGAGACCATCCCAGTTTCTTGTCTGCACATTTTTGTGCCTCTATTTTATTGTTGCTGTGGTTACTTTACGACTTTCCGCTATTTCGCTTTGGATAACACCATTTCGTTGTCAGTGCACTGAAGTTACGCGATTTACACTACAGTACTAGTCGATGCTTCGAGCAAGTAAACTCCAGTATACCGTCATTAAATGAACTGAAGACGAGAGGCAAGTGATGATTTACTTTTCGTACAATAATCTTATTTTATCTCTCTACTATTTACTTTCTTCGTTGATCGACCAACGGTGCACAAAACCACTTTTCAAGAAGAGGGTCGCCGCCAGAAAAGAGGTCTGCTAAATGGGAAGTTGACTAACGGTGTGAGGATTCGAGCCCCTGACCTTCGGTTCTAAGCGCCATGACTATCTGTTTGACCAGCGCAAGTCACTGCAATCTGGTGTTCTACTCTCGCTGGGGGTATCCGATAAATGTTTTCACGTTGGTTAAAAAACGGATCAACGTCCTACCGATACGATTATAGACGTATTATTTGGCAACGGAGCCTACTTAGATTCTTTCTAATGAACTTTTCTCGCGATGAGTTGGGCATGTAACACTGTCCTGAGTTGATATGACTTTGAATGTGGAAAACGCAGAAATTTGGTTCCAGTCCTGCTACGGCGAACGAAGTATATTTGCCGTATAACCAGCATGAAATATATAAAATAATAAGGCTTCCTTTTGGCTTCCGAAACACCAAGGATTACTTTTGCATAATACTTAAATATGACGCTATTTGGAAGACATAGCTCTTGGATGCTAAGTAGTGACGCCAATCATGGGACAAATGATTCTCAAAAACTCGGAATACCAAGCAAGCCAAAAAAGTAAATGTGGGCAACAGTAATGAAACAAGTAACAGGTTACTATTTGGATCGTTATTTAGCTGAAATCGTCGGTTGCTGGCAAACAAAAATTAGATCAGACAAAATGGCGAATAGTAAATCATATGCACGTTTTATACTAGTGTGTGTGACGAACGCCATCAAAAGAGAATTGTGGTCAGGGCCAGGGTACGCAAAATAATGCGTTCAATGATGGAATCCGAGTGGGAAAAGTGAAAATAGGACGCATCCATTATAAGGGCAAAATTCGCATTTGTCAGCGATTCTATCCATCCATTTCACGAGAAAACAATGGGTTGTGATTGCACGCAATGGCAATTGCACCTCTACTGCTGATAAAACTTTCGTTATCTAAACGCGAGGCTCAGGAATTGGAACTCATGGAAACCAAAAGACTGAATTACAAACAACACGATGTCCTTAATACACAGAGCCTATATAATCAGCCTGTTGCAGAATCTACCGACTGGTGTCTGTCTCCGGGAGACCAAACGCCATGACATTCCAGAGCCGAGATAAAGGTGAGCCAGCAAGTTTTCACGAGGCGAGAATGGGACATGGTCAGATAAGATAACACAATAAGTGTGCTTCATAAATTAGCACAAATTTGTGGCATGGGTAAGTGAAATATTAATGGTTCAATCTGCACGAAAAGGCTGGACACAATCACGAAGAGCAAGATCATTGCGAAGATGTCACAGAACACCACTTTACGGACACGGCACTAATAGATAAAGACAAAAAGTACCAAAAAGTCAGAAATGGAAGCAAAACTGCGTAAGGGCGTCAACTGTCAGAAGATAGGTTGACCATAGAAGAATCATGGGTGAACCATGAACTGGTTTGAATAATCCATTTACCTGACTACTCACTTTACTCCCATTTATATTCGAACGACTGGATTTGTTTACCCGAAATAGGTAGCAATACGAATACTTGCTTGGTCACAACAATTATTTGTCATATCCTCAATGCAATTGATTAAAGATGACCGAGTCAGTTTGGTCGAGTGGCATCTCACAATTTCCATTGTAAGAATCGTTAACACGGCCCATCATTTCGCAGAATACCAAATGAAATAGGTTAGAAATCGGGCATTCTATTTGTAACTAGTAACGCTTGGGAACTCTCGTGGTTTGGATCGAATATCTAACCGGTAATTACATCTACATGGCCCAGTCAGTCGACTATGTGCGAGGACCTCTGACGAGTTAAACACGCAACATGAGGCAACAACTGAATGGAAGCATCAGCAGATAAAGAAATGGCATATCTTTAAGTCCGAAATATCAGAACTCATCATGGAATTGATTGGGGAATATATATATATATATATATATATATATATATATATATAGCCGGCGATATCCAGGCGCATAAGGTCGTGGCGTTTGGACGTGGTCACGGGTTCCAATTCACCAACCGCCGGTAAACCTCCTAACCTGGCAGCCTTCTGTTGGCCGCTGCCCTGTTCCTGAAAAATGGTGTATACTGTTGTTTCATTAATAAAGGAAGTAAAAGAAGGAAAGGATGCTAAAGATATATATATGTATATCTGGTGACTTATATTGTAATTTGGGGATGGTTAGTATTGCAACACCTAACAAGTGCTCACAATTCTATGCCGAGGATAACTGGATACAACAGAAAAAACTTGTGCAGTCAGTAGACAAACGTTCACAGCTTTCTGTCTATAAGGCAGTAAGGAAATCTGATCAGATGTCCAATTTTGACAGTAAAATAGTTCCATTCATCAGGGATACTATAGAATGATGTTTAATTTTCCGCCTGTTATTTGAAGCAATGGCAATCTATAAAAATGAAGTACAGTAATAGGGACCTTGTGGCAGTTAGGAAGGAAGAAAACTACATTTGCTTATTTTCCTTTCCGGCGTTACGTTTCATCAAAAACCTTTTCTAGACAGGAACTTAACAATGAAGTTCACCCAGGTTGCATCGCGAAAATTTGCTGTTCTTCTACGCGCTAACCTTGTTTAATCATACGTAAAAAGACGATTTTCCTAGGCGTGTTCTTATTCTATGCCGGTTGCATCAGTTAGCAGCACATTCTCGTGTACACTGACCGCCAAGGCTGGCCTATAAAATCAGACCGGATTGAGAGCAATATCTACTGGAATTGTCGAGGACCAGTCACTGCAGCGACTTTTAGTAAACAATTAGGTTTATTCCTAAAGAATCACCTAACGGATCCAAGCACATTCGGACAAGATCTTTCGGGACGGTTCAGGCTCTGGAGTTTTATCACTTAAATCCCGACCTCTATGATATAAAACAGTACAGTCGCGCTGTCTCTACTAAGGCCCACACCTTATGCAACGGAAACATTTTGAAGTTTTAAAAAATAACAGATGCGTTGAGTTTTCTGTTCAACTAATAATGGTCTATTATTCAGTTTTGAGACACTCAGTGGTACAATTGCAAACCTTAATCCATACGCAGTCTAACCACAAACCGATTCATGGATGCACTCAGCCAGCTGACAGCAAAATATTCTTTGAAAAGCTTCACATGGGCGACTGGGACCCATCTCTCCCACAAACTCGAGGTCACAGTCCCACACACACAAACACACATTGATCGGTTCGCCTTCATGAAGAAACGCGAAAATGACCCAATTGCTTTACTGGACTATCGTTCAGGTTAATCCGACACAGCGATGGGATTACTTATCCATTAGATTTTTCAGTGATGGTCAGATCTGATAATGTCCAAATGTGGCTGACATAGAAAGAAGCAGATTTTTTCTTTCTATTGATCTCAATTTCTAATTGAATTTTGCTACCACTTAGCGGATTGTATCCACCGGCCGATTTTGGAAAAGACAGCACATGAGATCGGGTACATAGTGGTAACATTGAACCTTTTCACTTTGCATTTGAACCGTTGCGCATACAACTGACAAGCCTCCTTGGGCGGTCAAATAATTATGCTTATGTCCATTTTACTAGCAGAAGTAAACAGAGGCGCTTTGTACCACTTCGTGCCCTACTCAAATCCATTCTGAAGTCCCAAACAGAGAGTGAAGTGATATCAATCAATCTGCTCGAAATGGTTGTCTCAGTTTAATTTTTCAGGGGTTTCTTAAAAGAGGGATTAGAGGGACGGTACAATTTTTTGGCGAGTGATTCAAAAGTTATACTTGGTGAAAGAAAGATGCTGCAGTAAGCAAGCTGGACTTGTAGTGTAACCCCGAAAACGAATTCGTTAGGGAATTCAAGTTGATCCGATCGCAAGCAGAAACCGATGCGTAAGTAACTCTGGTGTTTTGGCGACTGACCCTTAGATAAGATACCAAACCATGCATGAACCGACCTTCCGCAAAAATGAAACCAGTCAAGTGTGATAAAAATGCAAGTATTGCGTGAATTATCTATAGTGTTGCCGAACCATGAAAGGATTTCTCGGACCACGAAGCAATGAAGTCCGAACAGCTTCTGTTTCACGCCATAGTGAATGATTTCACACGAACATAGTCACACATCCAAAAACATTCCACTGGTCACACATTTTCAGCCAGTGATCGTATATGCATCGCTTGAACTATTCTCCAGTCGAACCATGCCAAGTCAAATCAACTTCAAAGGGAGAATAATTGATAGTCACTTAATCATGCAATGGCAGGCGGAAATGGTTAAGCGGTAGCAGTAAGTAAACTGGGAAAAACATCTTCCGGCAATAGTGAGGAGTCTACCAAGATAAGGAACAACAGAACGGCTGTATGCTTCAGTGTGTGAGGGCAAATGTTTATATTTACAGTGCGTCAAGGAAGCGAACTTGTTACTTTCACTTTTAAGTAGCTAGTTCCTACTGACAGGAAAGTTGGTCACATGAATATCGTGTATCATTGCCAAACATGCTCCACATTTGGAAACGAAGCCCTTGTAGATTGTCACCCGGTTTGATTTCAGTGGCATTGGCCGTAAATCGATTGTGGATCTCTGTATTCTAGTTCTTTCTTAACGAGACTGATCCAGGTGTTAAGCTGGAAGCAAGGTTCACAAAACATTCCAAAGTGGGCGCGAGAGCTTGTTTATCCAGAGAGTTTCGTGTCACGGCGTCATACTGCATGACTAACCCACTGCACTTGAAGATGTTTGAAGGAGATGGACAGTTTTTCAATAAGATTCAGGAATAAAAGTAGAACGAGACTGTTTCCTCTCAGTTTGTCCAAGAAACTTATTGCCTACGCCAGTGAACATATAATTTGAATCGCATGTATTCCTCGGCTCGGCCAGTTTTCAGGCGCATAAGTGAGCACCGGATAGATAGCAGAATAAGCCGAGAATTGTCCTTTGAAGTTTGATATAGCTGCACTCCCAGAACACATGTCACAACTCCAAACATATTATACCTGCCTGATTACCCTAGACTGTAAATCCTTAATTCCCCTAACCACAAGACTTGGGAACCGATTTTATATAGTTGAGTCATGGCATAGAGTTCAGAACTAGTTGCATGACGACTGGGAAATCACTCAATAAAAACCGTCATCCTCAAACTCTGTATCCATGATAGACATGGTTCAACTCCGTTAGACGTCTGATTATTCGACCAACTGCCCAATTGTTATTGTAATCAAAAGAAAGTACAGCCATGATGCAACCAGAAACGAATTGCGAATTCTGGCAACTCATCATCGTACCTCTCAACCAGTGCGGTAATCAACCAACGGTAAGCTCATGCGACCTTGGTGGGTTTAACCTGCACTTCATTAGCTTCTAGTAGTTGTCAGAGGGACTGAAAACTGGCTGAGTCGAAAATAGCATGGAAATCGCCGATTCAAAACACATTAGGCCGAGTTTGAATAATTCGTCAAACCCCTTCAGTGTCAAATGTAAGTGCACCTTGATTGGGTTAGATGCAGTTACCCATTACAGATGCAAAGCAACTGAGGAATGAACGGAAAATCCTTCCAGCCTTTCTGTTTTTTCCCCTTCTATCGAACAACTACCAGAATGAGTCTATTCAATAATTTGAAATCACCTTCCTTTCACATGTAGAACAAAATGAGTCATAAAGCACAGTAATCCACCAAGAAAAAAGGTTTTCATGAAATGATTCACTATGTGATACGACCGCTCAACTGAGCATTAAGAAACCATGGAAGCAGTGTACAGCTGTTTCATGCTTGTTGCGAATGATGAGCAATGCATATGGACCGCGCCCGAACTGGGACGCGAACACAAACAAGGACGAACGATTCTACGTCGAACGCCTTAGCCGTTACGCTACCGGGAAGGCTCTAAACGGTTTTGTTCAGCCTCACCAAATGATGTTGCACACATCCATCCTCTCCGACTGCCTCCCCGTTTTCAGATCGCAATGGAAGTTTTATGGCTCAGGCTGAAATGAACAAATTAGGTTTGAATAGCAGAGAAATAAGATCAATACTACTGGCTGTTGAAATTTCGTACTACACATTTCAACTGCTTACGTAAAACAACCATAGCAGTGTAAAGTACGACTTTCAGTTTTAAGTGCGTTGAGAGGGAACAGGGGTTAAATTATGTACAGAAAACAATTGATGCCTTCCCCATAGCAAACGCAGACTGTTATTTGTCTTTTTGCAAAAAGGATTGGGTTAGGTAATCCTGTTATCCCTATCTCAATGAATGCTAAAATCTTCCTGTCACTATTGCTCAACAAAGGTTTAAAACGCTAATCGAGACAACTGTGTAACTGTTTGCAATTAAATGTCTCGCGAATGATCACCCGAGAACACGATCGGGATAACGGTTCGATGTTTTTTGACATCAGTTTGGCCAGCCACTTGGGAATGTTTTAAAATCCGTTATAAAAGTACATGGCTTATTCAGCCTATATAGGTGCCACCTCGATTACAGGTGAACTGATACACGAGGTATGAAACAGAAAGTAACATCCGACTAGAATCACAGTGGTTCAGAATAATAATCCCGTTGATTGGCAAGATGTGAAGGTCTGCGGGTGGAAATGTGCGGTTCATGCCCGAAATGAGTTTGTGACACATCGACAAGAACGTCAACTCCCTTGAACGTTAATCTGGTGTATACGGCCTATCTCGTTACTTTGTAGACTGGGTCACCTTCAGATTTCCGTCCACTGTGAACTTCGGTGAAATGTATTGGGTAACATTTGCGAATAGAAGTTACGCGCCAAAATATTTGTTTCTTCTTGGAGAGCGTCAGGTGAGCAATGTTAACATCCCGCCTTATTGATTTCATTTCTGTGCTGTTCAATTTAATGAAGAACACTAATGTCTCAAGTCAAGTTTGTTGTTTCGTTGACAGGTTGGTCATGATTTTGGTCAGGATGTTCTGCTCGCCCTGTAAATTCCTCACATGCTCTTTGATCACCTGATTCGTTGCCTCATGTGAAACAAACCAGGGCGAAATGGGTGCTCCCGGCAGAGTCTACCGAGGTAAAATTACCTGTTCAACTCAGATTTCTCAGCCACTTCCATTAAGTAATTCTTACGGTCTTCGTTAGCAGAGTAGGTGGTATTAGGCCGCCGTTTTTCATTTAAAAGGCTTCATTTTCTTTTCTCTAGTGGTTGAAGAACGGCCTTGGAGGCGGAATGTTTCCACTGGTTCACAGCCCCAATTAAGGTATTTCTAAGCAGACTTAATAACCATTGCCTTAATCAATCTCTTTACTGCTTTATCTAGAGTCCACTCTTTTGTGTATCTAGCTTAGAAACAATGACACCTGGCACCGCTTAGGTACTATTCTAATATTTACAAAGCAGCAAAGTTTAGCCAATTTGTTGACGCTTTCTTCAGGCGCCTAAATAAATTGACAAAGTATACTAGTGCATATAAGATGGTTCTTTACCGTTTGTGTCTCCATCTACTGAATCGTGGTAAGCAAAGTAATTCTCCACAACGTAACCCTTCGGTTCCCAATGTGATAGCCATTCCAGTACCAGGCTGCGTTTTTCTGTGGATGTTAGAAGTACCTGGTGTGGACAACCGATCTCCAGGAATCTGGGAAATGCATCTATTGGTAACCGATCTTAAAGTGCTGGCCTAGTCCAAGAGGTCCTCGAGTGTGGCATATGGATCCATCAGAGAGGTAAATGGGGTTGTTTCAGTTCCCTTCTTCTAATGATACATTACTTTTGTAACAAGGTTAATTTCAAATTTTTAGACGCAGTAGGATTGAATTTTTATCTTTTTATCGACCATGGCCAGCGGTGGCCAAGCAGATACGGTCGAGGCTTTTGGACGTGGAGGTCACAGGTTCAAATCCTACCACCGCTGGCGAATTTCTCCACTTGGCAGCCCTCTGTTGACCGCGACCTCCTTCCTGAAAGATGATGTATTTTGTTATTTCATTAATAGAGGAAGTAAAAGATAAAAGTCTAGTCCAAGTTTACGGAGCCCTTCAAACAAACGGCAGCCAGTCGGATGGATATGGGTTCTTAGAAATTATAAGCCCTGGTAACTACATTTTTCAAATCATTTTCGTCATGGTGAAGTTTGGGGCTGCCTTTAGGTTTATTACGACGATAGGACGGTGAAATCCTGAAGTAAAAGCAAATCTGCATGGTTGACATGCACCGAGTGCATCGTGATTTTGTGGTTGCTCACTTCTCATAGGATCCTAGGATTCCCGCCGGCTACATCAATTTGTTTTCGAAAGTTAATCTTACAAATAGTGTGACTTTCAAATTCAACCTTGTTGTAGCGCTAGAAAACCGTTGTGCACCATTTGTGTGTTAGACGGAAGTAATTTTAAGGTCGACAGTTTCGTCATACCGAGTCTCGTTTGTGAGATCCTTGTATCGTATAAAATGTCAGCATAGTACTTAAAAAATCAAATGGATTGTGGCAACCATTTATGTCAAGGTGAGGGGACACTGAACACACTCTAAAATACTGTGGTGCCCGAAAAACTGTTTTTTTTCTCAATGTAGCTAGCAATATTCGGTCTTTGCGGAGAAAACTACAAAATGTAAGCATTATCTCAAACGCAGAGGTATGAAATGTAGCGGCCATTATGCATCAACATTCCTGATCTCAGCGATATTCTCGATGAAATCAAACGATTAAATGGACGTAATTCCTAGTGGCCCGACTTCTCCAAGCACTGGTTGAGGAAAATACACGATCTGGCTCATTGGTGCAATTAGTGGTTTTCGTGGATTTGAAATCTCCTTTCTTGTGCATAGCTGTTCAATTTGTTTCATAGTTTGTCTCTCACTATTCCCTTTTTTTCTCTTGACTACTTGGCGATGTGAGATAGCAATCAAAACCGAGGCAGGTTTATGTCAGGTTAATTGTTCTACAAACGCAGCTCAACTGGGCCGATCCTCCTGCGAGTGTACGTAATCGAGGAGATGGCAAATCGAAGGCCGTGATTTACGTATACACAAATGAGGAAATTACTTACCATATAACAGAATATAAGCCGAATTTTCTTACTGGATTTTATTTCCATGTCTACCTAGCACCGAATGGTTGAATTTCTCACCCAAACAAATTCATTAACATGTTTTCAGCATCCCTCGTCCCTCCAATGACCAAATTGTGTGTCCATTTGTCGGCCACTTTAAATGACAGTGATTCTTTCACCTTACCAATCACTTTAGGAAACCTAGTACGTATTATACCAGACTTGATTCAAAGCTCGACAGTTTTTATAAACAAAATTCATATCTCAAACTCAAAAGCTTTTACAGTACACAGTTGGATTGTTCACTACGCAGCAGCCATGCACTTTATCAGTTTTGGACTTAAATCGTTGTTGTCCGCCTGAAACTGTTCATTATTCATAAAGGCAGGCATTCGTTACCAACATTTTAATGGTTGCAGACGCAGAATGGGCATGCTTATGAGAATAGGTATGGACGTCAAGTCAAACGGCCGATTACAAAGCTGAAGTGAAGCACCTAAGCAAGTTGGATATATTCACAATTTTGAGTAGTTACAATCACCGTAGTATCTGAGGTGCTATTAAATAACTAAACTCCATCGGCTTTAATCACAAATGATATCGACTCTAAGGAACTGGATACAGATTTCACGTCAGTATCTGTCTGTACAAATTTACTTATATTCTGCACCTAGACTATGCCTATCAATCACAGAACAAGCTGCTTTGTGCAAAAGGTAAATCTGTTGGTCTAGTTCGGTTTTTTCTCTACGAGACCTGTGGAAGTTCGTTCGATCCCACTGACTGGAATTTACAATAAATAAGTGAAATGTATATTAAACAAATAAATATCGGTGTTTCAGAATGTACCAGTTGAATAGCGCCCGTGTATTGCATAATTTTGAAAGTCTTGTTTTTATAGGTTATCACTGAAATATGTAAAGACGATACACATAATTTTAGTCAATACTTCTGAAGAGCATTGCTGAATGAAGCAAACTATCTACCTGCTTATGCACAGAAAGTTTGATTAAGTCAAAAGAATGCGCTCCCAAGTGTGTGGAAGGGCAGATCAACGAATAATTAAAGATAGCTTCGAAGAAACGGACCACTGTGCAATCAAAAACGAATATATATTTATAATCTATTTAAATTGTTTTTATTTGTTATTCGTCAAATGTGGGATGTTTACAGTCAGTCGAGTGGACGATGAACCAAGTCGAATCTGCCGCCCTTAACTTAAATGACCCTAGTGTGAACCATTTCAAAACGACTACAGGAAACATAATAGCCGTCTCGAGTGAAGCCTTTCCGGTTATTGTTGACAAGACTGTGCATTTCATGGGGATGGATGAACAGCTAACTTGCTGCCAGCGGATATTTAGAATCGAAGGCTTTGGTTGAGGACACAAATCGTTCTTCTGATCCGTGGCTGAACTCCGTAGAAGTATTTGTCCAAAAACCTCATTGAATAACCTAAGCAATGGATTCCATACGGGATTGGTCGTGGCACGGGATAATCAGAACTGCTCCAGCCACTGCTTCGAGCTGGATGGGTAGTGGTAATTTTGTGCCTATTCCGAGTTTGCATGCCTGGTTAACGCCATACTGCCTTGAAGGTAAGGCTTTGGAGTCAAAAGCATCGGTCAGGGTTCTCAAAGAGAAGTATTTTGCTGTGTGGACAGCCCAGAAGTACCGATACCCGAAATCTTCTAGCATGCAGTCTGTGAGGAAGGTTTCGCATTTCCCTTCTACTCATGCAGGGATCACGAGAGCTGCCACGTAGAACTGTAGCATTAGGAGAAGAAGAAAAAGAAATAGTTCGAAAGCATTACTTAAACTTAATTGTTCACTTCATCTCAATATTTGCTCACTAAGTAATATAGGACACCAAGTTGCCCTAGCTCGGTTTCTTGAAACTTTTAGATTTGAAAGAGGCTGTGCCTCCGAGAAGTTCATAGAGAATCCCATATTCGCAATCAACCTTCGTATTCTAGATAAAACTTCATTCTGGCTGCACCCTTCGTGTGTCAGGTGGTCCCGTTTCGAGCGTTTGGAATCAAGCTGACGTGAGGAATGTTATGTGCATGCGAACGGAGCGTGCACTGTTTGAATGGATCCCACTCGACAGCGTTTACAGGCAGTTCGGTTGGACCGTTCTGTACGTGTAACTAACAGTCTACTGAAGGGTTGTGGATTGATTGCCGCATTATACCCCAGTCATATTTGGACAGGTTGGTTATGTGACAGTTACAGGTTATTCTAGGGAAGAGGTGCTGGACATTGTGCGCACCACTAACATCACCACAGCGGTTGATCATCGCGGTCTCTCCCCAACTCTTCGAAGGCATATTGCTGTGGCCCTGACTGATGCATTCGCTTCTCTGTTTGTCTCATCATTAAGCTCGGCTTCTATCCGTGACTGCTGGAGACCCATCAATAGTTTTCCCATCTCAATATCTCTCAGTCCCACTGCTTTAGCAAGACGTTTTCGCCCCATTGCCCTGAGGCATTCTGATCTCAAACTGACAGAACCTTTTATACTTGAGCGCCTGCATCCTTCTATGTTTCCTCCTGACCACCCTTTTCAGGTTGTCTATAAATCAACTTTGCACACTGTCGTCTCCCATATTCAACACATTTGTAAGTCCCTAAACGCATCAATGAAATCTGTGCGTTGCGCATTTCTAGACTATTTGTCGGCGTTTGATTCAGTCCCATGGTCTCTTCCACTTCACAAACTGGAAACGTTTGTTTGTCCCAGTCCTTCATTAATGTGACTGTCTGATTGCATTACGAACCGAACCCAGTGCACAAAAATGGACGGCAAAATTTCATAACCGTTGGTTAACAACTCAGGAGTGCTTCAGGATGCTATTCTTTCACATCACGTCTTCTCTACTTACATCAGCGATTTATCAATGGCTACCCCTGTCATCTGTTTAACTATGCTGATGACGTTTTCGTATCAAGCCGCCTCGAGCAACGACGATTTCAAAGGATTTTTCAACAGTTTATCTTCTATCTACAATTCACTTGAACAAGCTGGTTTAAATCTCAACGCATCTAAATATTTTGAATGTCTGTTCTTTCTCTCTCTCGGCCAGCCTACCCATCCGAAACGTCTTTCATCAACTCAAAAACAATTACCATGATCGATTCTATGAAATATCTAGAACATAATATTAAGGTAAATCTGAAGAGGACTGCCCCCATTTCCACCTGCTCAAAGAATCTCCGACGACTGTCATTTCAAATCAGGAAACGTAGGCACTACAAGGCGAAACAAAGGCCATTTCGCTATCAACACATAAGGACATTTCACGGGGTGCAAACCTGCTTGCGAAATGAATGAATATAGATTCCGAATCAATATAGATTCCCATTCTGAACATAGAACCGATGTGATCAAAAAAATTAAGTTCAGTCAAAGCTAAAAGCAATGACTTGAAACGCAGAACTGCAGATAAGTTTTTGGGTAAATAAAAATAAGTTGTCGCTGCACGTGTGTAAATCAAGTCGATTTCCGTCCTGGTCGATGTTGTTTAATCATATTTTCACTTCACGACAAATCTTAGAACACAGGTACAAGTATTCTAGACCCACTGTTTCTAACCTTGCACATCTGAAAGCCATGTTCGACTCAGTCGATCGAGGGAATATGGGGCCCTGCCTCACATTGAAGGGTGTGCCAGAAAATTTAATTGTACTGATTTAATCTCTGCATGCGAACAGCTGGCGCTGAGTTCCCTCATTGTGCGGTCATCCACATGCGTCCACCAATGAAGGTGTGTTACCAGGATCGCGTTATATCGCCGACAGCTTCTAAAATTGTCACTGAGACAGGTGAGAGGAGTAGCCCTCATATTTGTTCAGACGAGAATCCATATGAATTCCAATATGCCGACAACCTTATGCTGCAGAGTTAAGATTCAAGGAAGTTGCATGTACCCCTCGATCGCCTGAACAATAGTGCACATGTATTTGAGACGCGTTTAGCATCTTATTATGTAAAATGGTAATGCAGAAAACGATTGGCTCAAAACCGATCCTGATTCATTCCGGACAACAACTGCGTTTGTTGAAATGACGAAGCTTCCGCACCTGTTTTTGAACCATCATTTCCTGATAGTTTATGCTTTATTGTTGATCATTTTAACCACGCTCACAACTTATTCCTTACTCGCTTTCGGCTTAGCTAAACTATGTCGCATCTCTACCAGGGCCAACGTAAATTTTGCACAGAGTAACCACCAATCATCCCAATCTGTTTCAATTACGGTTACACGCCCTGGTTCCGTCCACTGATCGTTCGCTCATTTCAGTTAGGCCTACCATTCATCTCCAATCTGCACACTACTCATTTGTTAAAATCTTTAAGCTTCTTTTATCCTTCCAAACTGCATTCATAGTTAGTACAGACGGTCTGTCTTTCACTGTTCTTAAATCGAAAGCAAACTCTTTCTAGGGGCTCATGACTGCGCTCATTAGCCAATCCTTCGCCTGCTTTGATATTAAATACGACCTACTGGAACCTATTTTTTCTTTTCTTGATTGGCTATTCTTCTGGATTCTTTAAACGATGTTTGTTGATACAGTGGTAGCATAAACACAGTCGCTATTCAATAATCCCTGGATCAGATCCCTATGATGAGCGAATCCTTAATCGGGTTCTTTCCGAATTCAGGGTTGACCGGATGACCTGAATTGTTGCTTGAAATTCGCCCTGTGAACGACTATCAGTCAAGCCTAGGGAAGACCAATACCACACCCTGCCCACAAGCAACCAATGCCTTTACATATTGTTATTTTAAAATACCTGCGGATCGGGAATTCCTCCGGTAGCAGCTTCTTAGGTCCTAACCCTTAATCTGCAAAGTCATGGGGAAATCATCAAGCTAACTTTTTAAATATTAGCCGTTAACGTGTAAAACTTATAAACTCTAACTCAGGATGACAGCCTACAGTCCGCAGATGGACCATATCGATTTTGATTGTGCAAAGGTTGATGATGGTTGAAACGCTTATTGGGTTTCTGCTGATTTCGGTTCTTTGCTTCTTTGCATTTCGGACAAAAGATCAGAATTTTATTTTTGCAGTGCACCGTATCAAGCTACTTCAAAATTCAGGGTCTTAATTTGCCGGCTTCCTGATTAATGCAGTAATTTGCAGACAACTTGAGGTGTTTCCTTCACTATACTCAGGATTCAATCACACCATAAAAGGGTGCCCAATTCACTCTCGTTTAACGCGTGCAAGTTAGCAAAAGATGCAGATTTTGGATGAAGACTTTTAATTTTTGGGTTGCTTCCAAATGAATCTTCATGCACCATCAACAAAGCTATGCATGACTCTGCGTAATGTCTTTGATTTCTTCAAAATGGCTGTGGCATTCGATTCACAGTCTTTCGTCCCGCGTTCGCTTGTCACGGGCATGCACGGCCGAAGATCCCTAACAGTGCTTCAGTGATTCCCAATGGTAATTTGGATGCTAGCAATGATAAATGTGTAGCCACTTAATCCAACATCGGGGCGTTGGTCGCAAGAGTTAAACAAACTTTACTGATGGTTTATTTGTCCCTTGACGTTCCGACGATGCATCAGAATCAAAGCCTGTAAGAGCAATGCACATTAGACCCAACTCAAAGAACAGCCCGCGAATATTGCGACAATAAATGTTAACCAGCGGTGGTCTTTTATATTTTGCTTTTTCGCATTGGTTTTAATAATGAAATAAAAATAACACTGAAATAACATTTTCCATGCACCTACCGTAATGAGATATAGGTGCAATAATCACGCGAGCAGTCAATTCTACTATCTAAAATTTTTTCGACCGCTGTGACCCCATAAGAAATACCATGACGATAGATAATAAAAATGGAGGATTAATATTATCATTTTTTTTAATTACAAGTATCTTTCATCGAAAGCTTGAAAATAATAAGTTTCTACACTTCTTACCTTTGCAATGTTTTAGGAGCCCGAAGCATAACAAAAATGCTATCAAGCATAAATTTTACCAACTTTGTTTTTTTAAAAACGCTATGTTGATGTGAAACTGATTGTGGTGATGCCGCAGGTTTTTGCTTTTTTTCAATTCTTTCTTCATACAAGGATTTCTGCCCAGGATAAAAATTTTCATTTGATAGACAATATTTGACAAACATGACAAAAGAATAAAGACTGGACCACAATCGATATCCTCATTCGACATTTTTCTCCGGTGTTCTCAGTCAATGAGTTACGCAAAATTGGGCAAATGATTTGGATGGTGGGACTGTTCAATATGCCAACACGCAACTGATGAAAGTGAAATATTTAATGGTGTACTGTGTGTGTGTGTACGTCCCATTTGTGTGACAAATTTTGATTATTTCCGGTACCGAGGCGCTAAAGCAATCCGCCTTCAAAGGGGTAGAACTGAATGCACGGAAGGGAAGAATGCTGATACAAAATGCGTAGCTAATTGATTTGCGGTCGTAAAATATGCGCCGCGTAGAAAATAAAAGTGACGCAGCAAACTGAGTACTGCAATTAGCCAGTTTCGTTCAAAAAACTTCTGTTCGTTTTTGAACAGAAAACAAACGTAGAGCTTCTATGAACTGGTAACAATATCCGTCAGTCGTATTTTCACAACTCCACAATCCTGGGCGGAGAGTGTGACAGACGGAAGCTAAGCAGTCCATATTTGTAAGAGGATATATTCATTTTATCAGAGCTGCATCCCACCGGTAGTCACAATTAAATAAGCAAAAAGTCGTAACTGTAACCTAGCGTAATTTGTCTTTTGATTGAAAGATGTTCGTGGGTTCATTACGCTTTAAGGAATCAAAGCGAGACGGTGGAGAGACGGGTAAACCCTTCCGACCGCGACCAAGGCTTGACTGAATCTGCGTCGTTTCAATGCCCGTAACAGTCATGTGTTTCACACAAAAATGGACATACACACATATACATTAATATATACAAACACATTTTTCACACTGGTACCTTAATTTAAACTCATCACAATTTCGAGAAAACTAAAAACAGCAGAATTCCAAAGGATTGTATTATAATGATTCAAATATGGATGGAAAATGATTTATCAGTGTCCCATGAATAACCCGAAAAGGGGGATTCATGTTTAGCAAAGTTTTATCGGCCCTACAGTTTCCATTGGGACGGATATAAAGATGTGTGACGGCTTTTTGAAACAATTTCAGTTTGGAATTACAGTTTGGCAAGTGTTTACCAGTCTTGTCTTCAAAACTAACGATTTGCCAAACTAACGCGCAAAGTAAGTTTCGTTACTGCGAGGGGCGATTTC
This sequence comes from Fasciolopsis buskii, assembly GCA_008360955.1. NCBI lineage: Eukaryota > Metazoa > Platyhelminthes > Trematoda > Plagiorchiida > Fasciolidae > Fasciolopsis > Fasciolopsis buskii. The sequence goes on along the minus strand of LUCM01004381.1, from coordinate 164,156 downwards.
ACCGACACCCTTATCCTTGCATCTATCCATATCCACTGCAATTTGAAGTATCTCAGAATCTTCTCCCGATCCCTGCAAAACTGAACAAAATACTGTAATCTGCCTTTGCACTGAAGAAAGCAGTTCCAATCAAAAATTTTAGAGTAATGTGAATAACCTTTGGATGAGATTTACTTCCAGCTTAAAAATTAAACTAGGCACACATTATTCATTTAATATCATGTAAGTGGTAGCGTGACTTAGATTAAAAGGCCGGATATCCTTGAAAACAAAATTTCAAATTGACCAGGTTCTTTTTAATCCGTTCATTACCCTCTACGCTGTGGTATCGGATGTCCTTGTTTCTACAACATACTACTGTCACGATTTCATCGTAGCGATTGAATAGCCTTAAACAAAGGTCACCGTCACTAAAAACCAAAAGTCTTCGAAGTGCGAAATCCTCCAGCTCACGGTAAATGATGATTATTTGATCCTGGATAACGCAAACTATTTTAGTTGGTGAATAATTACCATCAGCTCGTAAATACAAGGGTGATCATCTTAATAATATATAAAAAACTTACTGCTTGCGTCGAAAAACGAGCTAACCAGCGTTCAGAAAATTACAATCGTGTAAATTCTAAAAAGGTTCTAAACAAGTTTTTGAAGTTTCAAATTACAATTATATTTCATTCGCATGTCCAAACTAGGTTACTCACATAGCTAAAGTCATCCATGTACAATTGGTACAAATGGATGCAACTCGGGGAATCTGTGAATAAGCTCGTGCTATTCGCTGATCCTTCTACATGCCGTATGTGCCAAAATCTCAAAATAACGGCAATGAAAATTTGGGAATGAACTGCACAAACTTGTGCTTAGTGCCATTTAAACATTGGTGAAGGAAAAAGACAGTGATGAAGAGAGTGGAAACAAAATGGGTATGGGGTTAACCACGTATATGATAGCGCTTTCAGTGTTCACGTCAACGTCTGTCCATAGCGATCCATCATTCGGTGGTCTTGGTATTATCTCGTTATCCAAAGGGAAGTAGAGCGTTGATTTAATGGGTTCTAGACAATTTTATTACCAGAATTTTTTATCTAGAATGCAGAAGAGAGAAATGGGGATCTCATAAACCACCGGTGAACGGTGATCGATTACTAAATTAATAGACACCTTGATCTTGACAAAAGTATCGTGGCCTTCTTATTCTGTCAGCACGCCTACTTCCGACGGAATCAGAATATATTTCATTAATATCACTGCTCATAGCGTAGCATTCAGCAAAAATGACTTTTTGGCTGCAAACGAAAATAATTCCAATAAAACATTTCCCCTATCTCATCCAGCACGGTTGGGGAGAGTAGGGCAGCGATTTGACTTCACAAACGTGGCAAGTCAAAATGACCGGAGCCATGCAACTGAGAAAATCTACCCGAAATTAATTTCTACGCACTTTCTTAGTTAGGTAAGGTCACTTCATTAAATCACCCATACTTTCCTCATGTGTGCTGTTGGTAGGCACACTCGGGGGAAGAGATTTCCCTTAAAAATATTTCTTGATTTATTTGGACGGGATATCAAGAGTACTGCTAAATGAAAACGAGCTTGGTAACAACTGTGTTTCTTCAGCAGGCTTAGTGGGAATTTTCAAGCAAAACATTTTGTTAAAACACCCTAGTGTTTCAATCGATTTTATCTACCCAAAAGACCTTTCGTGGCGGTTGATGAGCCATTTTAAATTACATCACTACTGCATGTCCATTCTCTCTTCACAAAACATTAATCTGCGCCTTCGGTTCTTTAAATTCCGAGACCCTTCTGTGATTTGGCATTCATGAATTCTGGTGTGAATTGCATTCAAGTGTCGTGACTGAACCAAGACGTTGCGGACTTGCCTGTAGTCTGGAAGATACGACTTATTCAAGCAAGACAAACAACCGTTGACTCCGAACACTATACAAGACGAAAAGGCACTGGGTCACATTCACGTTGTGATCAGTCTGTGGTAGATGTAAAATCGCTGGGCTTCTGAATGACTAAATTGTCCCAGTAGTCAACCGTGCAGAGTGGTGGTCACGGATGCGTTCATAAAAGTGCTCGTCAGTCTTCTTCGCCGCATCTCTGTAAGCGTGTTACCCCTCACTGAGAGAAGAGTACATGCCGACATTTTCTCCAAAACCATCCTCTTGGAAATTTATCTCTCTGTCTGCATTAGCTTATCAGTTAATTGGCTCGGGTAGCCATTTTCACTGTCTGCAATTCCACTCCAATCGTGTATGCGATGAATATTACTTGTGTTCTGGTTGTGAGACATCTAATCAGATTCTTGTTCACACCAAGAGATACAAAATTGTGAATGTGAATGTATGCTCATTCCGTGTGGCTTTTCTGCGTACTGATCGAACCGAACTGAGCGGAATGAACCGTCGTCTGTGCGATTAAGTAATACGTTCGTAAATAATTTCTCATTGTTCGATTCCATTGCTCTTGAGAATTTCACATTTGGGTTGGTCGATTGGAACTTGTTCAGCACTTGATTAGATCTCCTCGAGTAGTAGGGTGGGCATAAAATGCTATCCAAAAGGACGCTTGCATAACTGGAGGCTCTGGATGGACGAATCAAATAGACCGCTTACCAAATTTATCATAAAAATGTCGCTTGACAGTGGATCGAGTGGAGCGTCCATTGTACATCGCCCTTCTGGTGGCATATATGGTCATTATCTGAGCTGGACATTGTAAACTTAAGAGAGCTAAATTCGTTTTTGGCCTTCTTTAACAAGACTTGTCGTTAAACCACTCTTTTTGATAAAACTACATAGACATTCGAAGTCTTTGTGGCAAAAAACGAGGACGTCCTTTCAAGTTGAACTCTTTCATTCAGTCGATGAGGTCCAATCTGTTTTTTAGGCTGTCTTGCTATCTTCTATTTAACGCGTTCCAAAAACTTGTCAACCATTTTGCCAGAGCGTGATACGGCGAACTGCGCGTGTTGAGAATGAATCTCAAACAAACTTTATTCCCATGCCTTTGCGGTAAACTGTACGTTCTCGGAATAGTGGTTCAGGTAAATCGACCTTGTTCGAGTGTGATGAAACCTATTAGAAATTTTGCTCCAACTATCTCAGGGTGCTTTATATATTCTGTCGTTCTCCATTGCGATTTTTGTTAATCTCGACATGTCATTCAAAACCGACCAATGGACGAAATTGTTTTGATAAACTATCCGAGGTTATGTATGGGAATGGCAATACCCGTCCCATATTCGGACAGCAGTGGAATGGAGTGGTTACCGAAGGATTTGCTAATGAGCGCAGTCATGAGCCCCTAGAAAGAGTTTGCTTTCGATTTAAGAACAGTGAAAGACAGACCGTCTGTACTAACTATGAATGCAGTTTGGAAGGATAAAAGAAGCTTAAAGATTTTAACAAATGAGTAGTGTGCAGATTGGAGATGAATGGTAGGCCTAACTGAAATGAGCGAACGATCAGTGGACGGAACCAGGGCGTGTAACCGTAATTGAAACAGATTGGGATGATTGGTGGTTACTCTGTGCAAAATTTACGTTGGCCCTGGTAGAGATGCGACATAGTTTAGCTAAGCCGAAAGCGAGTAAGGAATAAGTTGTGAGCGTGGTTAAAATGATCAACAATAAAGCATAAACTATCAGGAAATGATGGTTCAAAAACAGGTGCGGAAGCTTCGTCATTTCAACAAACGCAGTTGTTGTCCGGAATGAATCAGGATCGGTTTTGAGCCAATCGTTTTCTGCATTACCATTTTACATAATAAGATGCTAAACGCGTCTCAAATACATGTGCACTATTGTTCAGGCGATCGAGGGGTACATGCAACTTCCTTGAATCTTAACTCTGCAGCATAAGGTTGTCGGCATATTGGAATTCATATGGATTCTCGTCTGAACAAATATGAGGGCTACTCCTCTCACCTGTCTCAGTGACAATTTTAGAAGCTGTCGGCGATATAACGCGATCCTGGTAACACACCTTCATTGGTGGACGCATGTGGATGACCGCACAATGAGGGAACTCAGCGCCAGCTGTTCGCATGCAGAGATTAAATCAGTACAATTAAATTTTCTGGCACACCCTTCAATGTGAGGCAGGGCCCCATATTCCCTCGATCGACTGAGTCGAACATGGCTTTCAGATGTGCAAGGTTAGAAACAGTGGGTCTAGAATACTTGTACCTGTGTTCTAAGATTTGTCGTGAAGTGAAAATATGATTAAACAACATCGACCAGGACGGAAATCGACTTGATTTACACACGTGCAGCGACAACTTATTTTTATTTACCCAAAAACTTATCTGCAGTTCTGCGTTTCAAGTCATTGCTTTTAGCTTTGACTGAACTTAATTTTTTTGATCACATCGGTTCTATGTTCAGAATGGGAATCTATATTGATTCGGAATCTATATTCATTCATTTCGCAAGCAGGTTTGCACCCCGTGAAATGTCCTTATGTGTTGATAGCGAAATGGCCTTTGTTTCGCCTTGTAGTGCCTACGTTTCCTGATTTGAAATGACAGTCGTCGGAGATTCTTTGAGCAGGTGGAAATGGGGGCAGTCCTCTTCAGATTTACCTTAATATTATGTTCTAGATATTTCATAGAATCGATCATGGTAATTGTTTTTGAGTTGATGAAAGACGTTTCGGATGGGTAGGCTGGCCGAGAGAGAGAAAGAACAGACATTCAAAATATTTAGATGCGTTGAGATTTAAACCAGCTTGTTCAAGTGAATTGTAGATAGAAGATAAACTGTTGAAAAATCCTTTGAAATCGTCGTTGCTCGAGGCGGCTTGATACGAAAACGTCATCAGCATAGTTAAACAGATGACAGGGGTAGCCATTGATAAATCGCTGATGTAAGTAGAGAAGACGTGATGTGAAAGAATAGCATCCTGAAGCACTCCTGAGTTGTTAACCAACGGTTATGAAATTTTGCCGTCCATTTTTGTGCACTGGGTTCGGTTCGTAATGCAATCAGACAGTCACATTAATGAAGGACTGGGACAAACAAACGTTTCCAGTTTGTGAAGTGGAAGAGACCATGGGACTGAATCAAACGCCGACAAATAGTCTAGAAATGCGCAACGCACAGATTTCATTGATGCGTTTAGGGACTTACAAATGTGTTGAATATGGGAGACGACAGTGTGCAAAGTTGATTTATAGACAACCTGAAAAGGGTGGTCAGGAGGAAACATAGAAGGATGCAGGCGCTCAAGTATAAAAGGTTCTGTCAGTTTGAGATCAGAATGCCTCAGGGCAATGGGGCGAAAACGTCTTGCTAAAGCAGTGGGACTGAGAGATATTGAGATGGGAAAACTATTGATGGGTCTCCAGCAGTCACGGATAGAAGCCGAGCTTAATGATGAGACAAACAGAGAAGCGAATGCATCAGTCAGGGCCACAGCAATATGCCTTCGAAGAGTTGGGGAGAGACCGCGATGATCAACCGCTGTGGTGATGTTAGTGGTGCGCACAATGTCCAGCACCTCTTCCCTAGAATAACCTGTAACTGTCACATAACCAACCTGTCCAAATATGACTGAGGTATGAGTGGGAGGGTGGATGGAAGCATGGTTGATGCTGTCGATATCCGCAGAACATCTCACAGGACATTTTACTTCCCACACAGCAGTCGAATACCTTGGCATAGAATAGGTTGTTGTAATCAATCAAGCGTTGGTTGGCGAATGTAGTGTTGATGCGTTTGATTTCAGCTTTTATTTGGTTGCAAATATACTACCCACTTGAGTTAATTCGGGATTTGTAGAAGTGATCCTTGCATCTTTTTAGAGATTTTAGTATCTGGGTGGGGATATGACCATTTGATACGACGTACAAATAATTTCGGACTTGCCAAACCAGAAGATGTTTATGTATGTTGCCACACCACCACCAGTCTTCATCTTGTCCTAAAGTCTGTCCCACCGATGGAGTCTGAAGCTGTCTATCGACACGAGTGAATATGCAATATCCGGTTTCTTCCTAGGTTCGTGTATGCAGATGACACAAGTTTGAACATGGATTGATGATTGAAGGGCGAGTGATGAATTTGACAGTTTGGCAACATTGTCGGCAACATTGTCGAAATGAGCATCTTGGCCGGAGGGGTGCATTCAAGATTTGAGTACCTGCCAGCCACCACGAGTGCCTATTTTGGGTGGGTTAGAACGTCGTTGAGTTGCACCAGTGCCTGATCCTAGTCCATATTGAGAAACAATAAGGTTTTTAAACAAAAATGTTTCCGGTTGATTGTAGCAGCAAATAGGAACAATAGTAGAATTAAAAATCCCTCAAGAAATCAAAGAAATAGAAATGACGTAGAAATGTAGTGCAGTCAGTCATAGGATGCGCAATCATCGGTTCGCACTAGCCAAAATTGAAACCGGCAATTTCGCTAATTCCGATATTCATTCTTCGTCACCATTCTTGAACGACGGCTACGGTCCATTTGCTGCAGCTGCTTTATGCCTTTTAGTAACACCCATTTTCTTGATCACCTCCATTTTGGATGGAGGGCTAATATCTGCCTGGCTTGTCTCGCTTGATGGCATAAATGAAAGTCCTACCATGTCTGTGGTCCAAATTGACTGCTTCCTCATGTGTTCGGCTCAACGTTCTAGCCGATGGTAAAGAGAATGAGTCGGTGCGCCGTCAGACTATTTGTTCACCTCACTTACATTCAGCTCCGTGGCCCAGCATTTCTAACCGGTCGGTTAAGATTGTGAATATTTCCGATAGCTGCAGCACTTTCCATTTCCCTACGTTTCGCTATCCACCGATGCTCTGGTCCCTTCTCAGTTTCTTGGTCCTTTGACATCTCAGGGATTTGTTTGTTTCATTGTATGTTGGATCTGAGGGGATGGATATGAAAGCATCCAACAGAGCAATTGAAGTCGAGGATATCCATCGTTTCTGGTATTTATCTGGCCTGAAGTCCTGCAATGTGGTTGCTGCTGAGTGCATGATGATTTTGAATTATTCCCAGTGTTTGTTCCGATTCTGGGAAGTTCGCTGAGATGACAACGGCATTCAGAGTTCCAAATGAAAGTGAATTCGGCGATCATCGTCTAGGATCTGCTGAACTGGTGCTGGTTTGTTCCGTTCTCTTCTTATCTGGCGGTTCTTAAATGTTTCTATGAATTCTTAGGAAGGCTCAGCCTGCTCATTGGTTAAATGCTATCCTAAGGCTTTGCGCCTGGGTGCAACATCAGAACTAACTTGTACCCAGCTTCTTTTGCTCTTAAAATGACTGTCCTGCTTTTCTGCATTCACTTTCAGCCTCCGCTTCAGGCGGTCAACCTGCATATTTCCGTGGATCAATTCACTATTTTTTCGGCTTTACTCGTTTCCATTTCTAACTTAACTAATCGCTCTGCTTTTCCAAAGTCTGGCGACATTAATTTAGCTAGAATTGCTGCCAACCATCCGGAATTGTTCACTGTTAATTTACGTGCATCATTCGTGCATCAGCAACCATTATTTGTATCAGCCAATCCAAATTACGCCTGAGCCTTCTTTCACTTGACTATGTTTGTGTTCTCTCTAATTCGTTTCAGTGATCGTTTGTGGCATCCATCATCACCAGTGTATAATTCTGATTTATTATCCCACTAAATTCCTGGATACATCGAAAAAATCTGTTCTGTATATTTCTTAAAACTTCTCATCAACCTTCGACTCTAGTCCAGTCTTTAATTTTTCGCAAACCGTTTGCTCCAAGCTTATGTTACCAAGTTCGTCTGGTTGCCACAGCAGCAGAAGCCAATCTATAAGACCAGGCCAAATATTGTCCACAAAATTTGTAAGTAATTCTGGATTTTCCAAAGAACCGTGCTTCCGACTTCCTCCGAATCTACATCTGTGAACGGTTGACAATTTTTCTCGGTCTTTAAATGAGATACGCTGACGCTGCTGTTCACTAGCAAGCCTTGCCGGAAACAAGATGGTTGCTCCAGTTTTCCGGCCACATGTCTCAAATTTACAGTTCGACGGTTTGAGTCAATTTTAATGTTCTCAGTAATCATTCGTTTTCCCCCTATCTGCTTAACTACACGGTCTTTCTTTCGATCAAGAAAAACCACACATTGTCTTAAGTTGCAAATATTTCCCACAATTATTTTCGTCTAATAAATCTAGGTGTTTCTGTCTCGAATAGCTTGCCCCTGAGTCGTCCCAAATGCTAGCCACAAGGTTCTAAAACCCAATAGCTGTTGGGCGAAACCTATCATGCATATGTGAAAGACAAATGCCATGGATTGAAGTTATCGTTGAAATTCATGTATCAAGTGTCGTATGGGACTTCGCGCCTCAGTAGGCAACAGCAAGAAGAAAAAAATACTTGAATTCGTATCCCTTTCATCCAGCTAGAAATGGCTAATCTTTTCGCCAAGGTTTGGAATTTTCTGACAAGAGAATATGCTGAAAGTATAACCGACGTCCCATTTTAGCCACCATATGGATAACTCAATCATAACTTATTAAGAAATCGCTAACCAGAGCAGAGCGAAGTTAGTTCCCAGCAATTTGGCATATATATTGCTATAAATCCAAATTTATCAAACAATGAAATTCACTTGGACCGCCACCATATCCCTGTTATCACAACGGAGAAACTTCCGTATCCATTATTCGTCCTATTTCGATCCAATTATAAGGCTATTTTCATTTTATTCCTGCAGGAATAAACAAAATGGACGGGAACAAGAAAGTGAATAATCTTTGAATTCCTTTTTCTAGAAATATTTCGCTAATTATCAAATGCCATCCATCCATGAACCAAATGAACGCGTCCCCAGATTAAGGCATTTTTGTATTATCACGCAGATAATTTACACTCTCTGTTCTATTACCCGATTAAATAGTATTCAACTTCATCTGGACAATGATACGTAAAATAACAGTGACCATCTGCGCCAGGATTGGAGAATGGAATATTTGTCGTAAAATTCTAGCATGATCATCAGTAAATTTGTAACACCATCTGGATGATTGATTTCCTCCACGAAAGACATACTTGTGACATGTACGCCAATTTCAGTCCCTTCATACGATAGGAGTGATAGTTTTGTTTACTTTAAATGGATAGAACGCTTAGACACAAGATTTCAAATTGGCCAAGTTTTTAATCAGTTTATAATCCTCTACACTGTGGTATAAAAAGATCTATTTCTCGCATGCTGCTTTACTGTCATGATAACGACGTAGAGGATTACCGCAGCGCATTTAAATAACCTTGATACAAACGTAAGAATACGTGATTTCGACCTCAATTTACCTTGTAAGAATAAATAAGTTGAACATGTCAGTGTGTACACTCCTATCTGATGGAATTTAAATTACCTGCAACTGAGGCAGTCATTTCTAAAAACAATCATCAAAGTTCGGACATAACGTGCAACAAAACTCGAATTATTTACTTTTAACATCATGCATTATTTTAGTTAAAATCTTTTAACTAGCAAATGATCTCATCCAGATTTACTAAGTTCAAGTAAAAAAGTATACTTAGACTTATCTCCAAACTTTCCTATCATTTGTTTTACGTGTTAAGTCAGAAACAATTTAATCAAATTATGCGTGAATAACTTTTCAATGCTATCCTCCAAATTATCATATAAGTCTCTCTGCTCATTTAAATCAATTTACAAGATTGTTTTTCGGTTTTGTTCTAACCATGATTCGTATGCTGTTTCAAGCTCTTAGGCATCAATTTAAAAGCCATTCGAAAAAAGAGAACAGTATAACAGACGCAAAACATTTTTCCGTCCTGTATTCGACCTGAATTTTCAACAATTTAACCTGCTTCTATCTCTGAGGAAAACGCAAATAAATCGATCTAGATTGAACATGCTGATGTGGGATTTGTTGCTCTCAGAGCATATTACAAGCGACCATTTATGTTGCAAATGCGCCATAGTCACGTGAGGCAATTCTCCAGATAGATGAATATGACCTGAGAAGCTGTATACTTCGTACTAGGCACTGTTGTTGGTTTTCAGCAAGGACGCTCAGCTTCACTCACTGGTAATATCCAGCTGAACCAGTGGTACTGCAGGTCCTTGCCCATCCCTGTTGCCCGGCTTTTCGCTACATTTTCGCGGTGGACATATTATTACTTCAAATTACAGTTGTCCTGAATGATGCATATTTACTGCGCATACTCTAGTTATTTCACTAGACTAGCTGGAATAATTCCGTGATATCCACTCAGCCCAAATATTGCACTATGAAATACCGGTACGGTGGTTTTCCAGTTATTTATTAGTCAGTTTTACTTTGTTTACAGATCGCGTATTTGGCCATGGCAAAGCCTCTTGATAATTATGCTAATAAACTGCGGCCCTTATCTTCTTGACAAGTGCTTCGCATTTGCTGAAATTGTTCTTTTTCCTGTGATTTTCGTCGTACGTTTTCATCATAACCTCGCATGGTATCATGAATTGTTGCATGCGACGTTTCTGAGTGTTCAGTTCTTTCGGAGTTACGTCCGTTACTTTGAATGTATTCGTTTAGTTTACGATACCAGACAAATACTTATCGGTTCGTTTACTGTACCAGATAGATCTCTCCTTCTGCATGTTGTGTCCGACTGATGCTCTATGTTGCGTTTTGAAACTGAGCTGTTTGTTCCCTTATTCATCCACCGTTAAGTCTCACATTCTTATTTAATCGCATTTTACACAATCACAGTTACACATCCAGTCCCGGACGCACGTTTTCCTTTGCGTAATTTGAAAACAAATAATGCCTTCGTTCGTGTGGTTTGGTTAGAAAATGGTAGTTTTTGATTTTTCAAATTAAACCTGGACTGGAATTATCGTGTACGTTGTTGATTATCTTCGCGTGTGTCATGGTTTTTGTTAGAACGTCTCAATTCGTTAAGATGAGTGCTGTTACTTACAATTAAAACACCCACACTGGACTAGCCTGTGTTTAACATTAGACGATAGATCGATCTGTCTGGAAAACAAATACAAACACAGTGTTACTTGATCTAGTACACTTTATTCGGTTGCTTCATTACGCTTTCAGCGTGCGTGTTATTTGAGCGGTTCACATATTGCGGACGCACTTCGTCACGTATGTTCATCTATGTGTATTCTTCATCGACGGGGGGGATCACGGTGTATGCACTACTACTGTCTGCTCACCAGTTTGGTGGTCGACCAAGAGTGTTGTGCCATTTGCATATAAACGGTTGCCCAAATCGTGTTAATGGGCTTACGTCATTGACAACAGAAAGATAATGCAAGGAGTCATATAGTTTTGAAATAACACCAAAATTTAGAGGATATATTTATAAGAACCCAAAAGTGTCTTATGAGGGCAAAGTATGTATAAATATGTATGTGCAAATATGTATATATGCACTATATATATATATATTATATGCAGATATACAGTAAATCTGCTTACATACTGAATGTCACTAGAACCATAATTTACCGGTCGAACAATGAAAAAACTAAAAAATCATTGTGTACAGTTCACCATACATATTCCACGTCCTTCACTCTTCACCTACACACCACCGGCTGTCCATCGAGAATCAAGTTTGCTCAATGGAGCATAATGATACGCGGTGATCAAAATCGAAATAGTGTGTGGTTAGTTGTCTTTACGAAGCCGCTGATTAAACCATCTAACTTGCAACATAGTAGGATGATCTGGGTGTCTCACAACTCAACAAGGAATGGTGACCGAATGTCCAGTTCATGCACCCTTCTGATAAAACTGGTCATTATCGGTGCCAAGTAGATTCTTTCAGCACAGATCCCAGTGAGCACAGTTCTGTACGGTGTCCGTAGTTTGCACGGAATCACGGTTTATTCACTTCCCGTAGACCAACCGTCAGGGATCACTCAGCGCAGCCGAGAGCTCCGGGACGGTACTGAGGAATTTGGAGGTTATAAAATCAAGTTTTAATAAGCCGTAAAATCATTGCAAAATTCCATCCTTTGGCCCGCTGAGAGTCATAATTAATGCGTATTTTTCGAGAACAAACCAGGTCTTGAACCAAAGACGAGTGATTGTAAGGTGAATATCTAAAATATTCCAGATAGGCCACGGTAGGATACTGAGTTACATCACATATTCTATCATTCACTCATCAATGGTGTGTAATATCAACGTCTTACTGTCTCATCAGCATTTTGATTGAGAATTCTGGGCAGACGTATGCAACAAGAACCTCAGATTTGTCCTCAAGAGTACGTATAGACGATCCGCTTTAAGGAATCCGTGCGGGAATTCCAACCGCAATGGACTGAAGGCACTTTTTCATTCCCAAGCGTTGAATCTGATGGCTGCTTGAGTCGGTTGTTCTCACCAGAGGTAGTGAAAAAGGGAAATAACATACCGGGAACATCATCGATTATTTATTTACGAGATGAAATCGAAACAAACGTCTATTTGTTTTTCAGTAGTTCTGGCTGAGATTGGTAAATACATGCAAAATATCCTTTGCCTCAATAGCCTGATTTAGCAAGATAATCAGGCTATTTCTTGAAGATTTCAAAATAATTTTGTTTGAGTTACAACACTGGGTTGGGACTGGAGTAATTTGAGAAATGAAAAAATAATTTCGGCCTCTTTTCATGGATTCACTTAAAAAAAATATTTGAATATGCGAACAATTTGTAACAAATTAAAGTAAGTCGAAGAGAAAAGACTTGGAAAATTCTAGAACAGTTTGATGTTTATCCATCTAACTACAGCTGCAGCGAACGCAGCCACCTACTGTCTCGATTGACTTACTGTTGAAAAAGCGAAACAAAACCGAGCTCACGCATTTATGACTTTAAATAGTGCCTCATCAGGACGAGACCATGAAACGACTAGTACATTATTTCGTTGCCAGGACAACTGCGAATGCATCAGGATTTCAGGTTCTTAAAGCCATACGCACTTTGATGTTCTCAGAGAGACAGTGTCCGTGTGGTCGAGTAAATCACTGATGGGTATTAGCCTGCGCTGAGCCAGTGTTTTGTTTGAACAATTAAAGTGACTGATCATCTGAATGATGATGCAGCTGGAGTGCGTGAGTTAGGCGCTGCCTTCTAAAACCACAAAAAGGATGATGAAAAAGTGGCCCTGACTGATGGAAATTTCAGGCTTATCCACGATGCGCAGATGTTGTCGCCTATTGCTTAACGATCAAATCATTTAAGGTAGCCAGTGTCTTTAAACGGAAGATAATTGGCTTTTAAAGAATCCACGAGAAACGGTGCAGCTTTTTCTGAACGCTTGCAGATTATGCATTGTATTCCTTACCACTAGGCACTGAGTATTGCAGCTGCTATAAAACCTAGATGGTCCATCTTTGAAGATAACCGATAAAGTCAGTTTTTCAACGGTTGATCGTTTCCGAATTCTTAGTTACATTTTTTACCCACTGCATTTCGTTTATTGATAGCGTGAGTTCCGAAAACTGCGTCGCCTGTTCCAGTGACAATCCTAAATGAGTTGAGTTTCTTCAGATAGCGTTGCAGGTAGGCGAACCTCCTGTCAACCTCGTAAGGATGGCTGAAATAACCATCAAAAAACGTGAAAATAATGAAGCTCTGCAAGACGTTCGGTTATGTAAAATGAAAAATGAGATAAAACACCTCCGTGTTACCTTCAAAGTTCATTAAGTATAGTAAGAATTTATATCTAACGAAAATAATAAACTCTTTTGAGGAATGTGATATAGATAATTTACCAAGTACCGATTCATGTCGGATCCCGTTAGTGATATCACGATCGAAGAAGCTAATGGCATAAAAATGACTAAAATCCAAAGCCACACTATACAATATCCGACTTCGAGAGGCAAAACAAATAAGTAATAAATTTAGCTCACAGCAAAAGGTGGTGGCTGACGGCAACTTGCTATCACCTGGCTCATTACCACACTTACCATAATGGGACTTTGTGTGGTTCTATGTCGCTCCAAGGACTTAGGGTACGGCTGGTCACTCCTTTCTCACTTCACCGGGTAGTAAACTTTAATAGCTAGGGGTCTTACTTCTTCCACTATACTCATGCATGAAACGTTATGAAAAAGATCGAGTGTTGAACTCCATACTGACTGGAGCTGAGATTGAATATCGGCTTACAAAAATAACATGTGCTTCCTCAGTTTGGATGGGTAATTAGTAATTCCTAAGGGACACGTCCCAACATCATCCGGCGTGGCCTCCTAGCTCAGCCAATGGAGCACACTTGATACAAATGCGTGGGTTTCGTTCAACCATGGGCTCGAGTCCTACTTAGATCGAAAGCCATTCACAGTTTGATCTGACAAATTCTGCCAATAAAAATTTCAACGAATGTTAGTTGCATTTCGAAATAAAAGCAAACTGTACAATATCATCAACTGAACCGAATAAAAACCAGTACTCACTGTACGCTTTATTGGATACTTTTATGCTCGAACTGACTTGCAATGATAAGAAGTGACTTCGGAGGCATGGAAATGTTACAAAGTTTGGGCACAGTAGCCGAACGTGCAGATGCACAAATTCGAATTCCAGAGGTAGAAAATGGAATTAGTATGACAATTGTTATTTCTTTTTGCTTTTATCAGCTTCAAACAACTGAGACTTCAGTAATTTGTGTTTGATTATTTTAGCGACAAATAGAGCGGGAACTGAGTTGAATGAGTACAAATTGGCCGTTCAGTTGCATTTGGGACAATAGGTTCACACCTATTTAACAATACCTTCTGCTACCAGGACGGGTTTCGATGCACTGCTAATTCAAATTCATCGCACGTTTGATGGCATTTAGTGAAATAATTTTTCTCCAGCTTCCAGCATCCAGTTCATGTCTGGGGCCGAATCAAACGTATTGTTCCTCAAAAAAGCCATGACTGTCGGCGAAAAATAGGGCGAGTCCGTTGACTATCCTAATTATAAATATGCATTAGGGAAAGGGAAGGAATTCACGAGATATATCACTATTCAAGCTTTCGTGACAGCTAAAATGCTTAGTCACCGTACCGGAGGGAAGTACGAACCGCGTTAAATACAACAACTTTGAGATGTACATGCAACTTACTGTAGCCAGATGTTCCGAAATTCTTTTTAGTACTTGGTTGGACGAATGGGTTTTTTCTCGTGGGCTATATGAATTTTGCACAAATACCTCTCTAATTAATTATCACAAATAACAACGTCTATACCAAAGGATTTCGTAAGCTAAACTGAGAAAAGTATAGCCAGAAATAGGTGGACAGGAATTGTGGACGCCATAGGCAAAATATCTTGTGAGTACACAAGTGGACTGGAACCTACGACTGTCATATCAACTTTGGTGAGTGATGCCAAATGCGTGAGTTAGTGGTTCATCTGGCTAAGCAGCTCTAGTGAATACCCTAATTGAGGGTACGACAGTGACAAAACTAATGAATATCTGCTAATTTTCCTTAACGTAATCTGAAGTAGTACATCTTTTACCTTTTACTTCCTTTATTGATGAAACAATAATGTACATCAATTTTCAGGAAGGGGACCGCGGTCAGCAGAGGGCTGCCAAGTGGGGAAGTTGGCCGGCAGTGGGAGGATTTGAACCCGCGATCTTGACGTCCACGACCTTATCCACTTGACCACATCAGTGTCTCATCAAAGCGATCGGTGTTCAACTCCTTTGAAATTATAGTAGTGTCCTGAGGAAGTTAAACGAAACATAAATATGGCAGTGTTATTGTCAAGACTCACATCTAACTTGTTGTGAACACCTTCCGTCTCAGTATGCAGCAGAGCAGAGAAATAATTACTTGAATTTGTATTTTCTATTCAACGAGAACTAGCAAACCTTGTTGGTAATAACCCGCATGCTTTTGTGTTACTTGGAGGGTAAATAGACTAGAACTTAATTCGATTACTTCTCTCGACGAACGTGTGTATATCGTCAACACAAAACATTAAGGGACGCTAGGAGGAACAAAGTATGATTTGTTCACAACCATTTGAGGCACATATTGCTAGGAATATACCATCAAGAATTTTTATTTCATTTTGCTTCGTCATCCGGCAACTCCAGTGTGAAATTGCATTTACCTCATACTTCAAGAAGTTTTGCAATTTCTATGTCAGTATCCGTTGATCAGATTGTTCATAAAATTACCAAATCAGGAAAGGAATCATACTTTGGTTAGGATGAATATTCATGACGATGTACACTCATATAAAGCTTACCCTGGGCCCAAGTTTGTTTTCACCCAATTAGAATCAAACTAACAGAAGATTAGTCTACTCAGGATAACGTTTACTAAATATGCTTTCGGAGACACCACTGATTTCTTATTACCTATCCTATTGAAGTCAACAGAGTATATCAATTACCGCAACGACAATTTCCGATTCTCTCTTGATCCTTTTCTGAGGGTCTTCAAATTTCGTCCATGTAAACGTGGACAGCTCTAACGAGAACAGAAAAGCGAGACAGCTTTTTTTCAAGAATTTTCCGTAAGTAGTATCATTTCGTACGGTGCTGCTCTTGTCACCATATACCATGTATTCATTCATTCCGGTCGCCAAATTACAGGGCGCACAGGTTTCGCCCATTGCACAAAGCAATGATACATATATATATATATATATATATATATATATAAGCAGGAAGTAGTATCTGGATGCGTAAACAAAATTAGCCCGGGAGCACACGACCGGTTTCGCGGTTATTGTCGCTCGTCAGGTATGCGTACCCGATGCTCTCTTATCTAAACATCCACATACTTGTACACTCCGAATTGATTGATATTTCTCACCAGAATCGAATCTGTAGCAACAGGAGTGTGCATGGAAGCTCTTCGTCGTTAATCCGCCCTACATATACCTTATCATTTGGAACGTTTAAATATTACTCAACTTTTTCCGGAGATTGTTGCTTGAGATATCGGTAATTTTTCGAGGCCGAAGAAGAGAAAATAAATCTCGCATGAAAATTTTAAACTAAATAAATTTAACACTGTCCTTCGATATGGCTGATTTCCGTCGTGGCAAACAGGCACAAAGTGGAGTTTGTTCTTTCAAAATGACTCAAATGGTGATTTTGTTTAGTTTAAAGTGGTGAACTAGGTTAAATGCAAAGTATAAAGTTTACCGATTTTTTTCGATTAGTTAATTATCATGTACACTGCGGTTCCAGGAGCTTTTATAGCTCATCGCTGACTGCTTCACTGTCACAATAACAATAAAATCAAAGAACACAGCTCGTTCAATTACCTTGATTCAGGTGAACTGTGATGCAAATCAAGATATTTCCTAAACTAGCATTTTCCTGCCCATGGGCAGTCATGAGCATTATATCCCAGTTTACACAAAATATTCCATTTAGTAAGTCA